>APFE031097794.1:81916-188963 GCA_000404065.3 Pinus taeda
CAGTTAGTATGGCTCCATCAACAGTCATACTATCCTCCTTGTCAAGCCTTATACCTCTGCTCTCCATGTCAAACTTCAAGAAAGAGAGAAAGTCATTAAAAAACATGTTTAGCTCTGGGTACGCAGGTTCTCTCTACCTTGCCTGCGTGTACGCATCCCAAGCTCATTGTACCTGCATACTTGTACGCTCTGTAAGTCAAGGATGGGTGCATACTCCTGTAAAGGTCAAAAGGCGCGAGTTTCATCTTAAAAAAGTTACTTGTGGTCATTTCTAGAGCATTCTAGAAGATTGTTTGACGTGTATTGAGCGCCTCCAGATGGTTCATGCATCCCTATAAAAGAGGAACTTATCCCATCAAGAGAGGAGCTACCCCACCCAAAAGAGGGAGTATCCCATTGATGTTGGACCTGATTAACTTCCTCTAGAACACTTTAAATACAGGCATTGGGCCAGAGGAGGGGAGGTTGAAAGCTGAACATTCCAAAGGGTAGATGCTGCTGGAATTAGGACTTCCTTGTAGAAGCTTGTGAGGAGAGATTACCATCCTTTCTTGTTTCATTTGGAAGTGGGTGAGCTTGTCAAAGTAGAGGAAAACTCTTGCTGGACCCTGGGAGTAACTTGCACAACACCAAGGCTCAGGTTGTAATGGTTTCTTTTGTTTCCTTAATACAAATAAGTCCATTCTTCTCAATGATTTGTTGTTAATGAGTTGTTTCATATACTTCTTGGTCTATATGTTGAATATGTTTTGTTTTATGGGATATTCAGGTGTTATTTAATCGTTTGATTGTTAGTGTTTGCAGGTTTCGAAGTGAAGGAGGAGCTCATCTGGATCGACGAGGCTGGACTACTACAACAGCGTTGGACTACAGGTAGGATCTAAAACACTTGATTTCTTGTATGGTAAATGCATGTTTAGAGAAGGATTGCTCTTAATTGTCTTGTTTGTCACTAGAAAGTCTTAGGCTTCTAGGGAGGTTGGTTTTGTCCGCAAAATTAACTCTTTCCGCATGACACTACCCCTTCTCCAAGTTCACCATCAGCACCTCACATTTCCCAACCCCAAACTACCCCTTCCATTCTTCCATCCACTGCCCATATTCTTGTTGTTCTCCCTACTGCACCAGTTGTCACATATATTCCTGTTAACATGGAAAACAAATATGCTCCTCTGAACTTAGCTGTCAATCTAGGGGCTATGCCCCAAGACAATCAAAGCAAAATCACTCCTTTTGATGGTACAGGTACATACACAACTCAACAACATACTAAAAAAATGACAGATTACTTTGAAATATATGAAGTTGATGTTGATGATGTTAGGATGAGAGTATTTGTTCAAAGTTTGACTGGAGATGTTAGAACATGGTTTAGAGCACTTCCTACAAACAGTATCAATGACCCACAAGCTCTTTATCAGACCTTCTTGAATAGATGTGAAAAGAAGAAAGATCCTCTCCACATTTTATCAGAATATGAAGGCTTGAAAAGAGGTACTCAGGAAACTGTCTAAGATTACTGTACCAGATTCAATAATGTCTACAATGCTATTCCGCATAATCTCAGACCTCCTCCAGACTTGGCTTTGATCAAATTCCCTGATGCATTTGACTCTGATATGGCGTACCAACTTAGGGAAAGAGCTCCTAGAAACCTAGAAGAGATGTAGAGTATAGCTGTTAGTGTTGAAGCCAACCTAATTTCTAAGCGAGCTCGGGCCAGAGCTGAAAGGAGGATACCTTTCAAAGAAGAACCTTCTACTTTTGAATAGAAATTAGATGCTATCATTAAAGGAATGGATAGACTTGGAGATAGAGTAGAAATAATTGAGAGGAAATCCTCTTGGGATGCTCAACCAAGTAATGTTGGAAGAAATCCAAACTTCATGAAGAACCAGAACCCTAATACTGGAAAGAATGTGTCTGACCCAAACATTAGGCCCCCATTCCAAGAAAATTATGCGGAAGCCTCAACTTCTGAAGAACCACCAGAAGACAATCAAATTAACTTGATGGGCCTCAATAATGAACAACAAGTTTTCTTGACCCAAGAAGACCAAGAAGCTCACACTCCTGAAAAATTCCAAACTCAGTCAGGTGAGCCATTTAATTTTAGAGAGGGATATGATACAACTATCTATGAAATCCACAAGCAATACAATCTGAGGAGCAGAAGAATAGATGTCCCTGAAACCAATAAACAGAAGGATACCAAGCAGCCTAACAAAGCTAAGATGAATAAACCCCCTGCACAAGTCCCTCCTGGAACAAGTCTTAACCCAAAAAATCCAATAGTGGAGGATGTATCAGATAAGCAACAACTTAACACACAACCTTCCACTTCCATTCCTCCCAAAGGAAATGGGGAAGAACCCCTAGAAGTTATTTTGCAACCAACTTTAGACCATAACACCACTCTTGAAATAGAGAAAAGCACAAAAAATACAGCAGTAAAAGAGAATTCCACAGTCCAAAATACAAAAACTCAAATTGAAAAACCTTTCAATCTTGAGACTGAAATAGGCAAATTAAAGATAGCCATTCCATTGTCAGAATTGGCTAAACATGATGTCTACAGAGGTCAAATTAGTAGATCACTTGAAATTCCTGTGAATCAAGATTCAGTAAATGTCTTTGATGATCAACCCGAATTAATTTTTGGACCTGAGGTAAACGAAAAATCAGTAGATGGAGGTGTTCCTCCTTTCTATGTAAGTCTGAAGATACATGATAAAACATTTCATAACGCCATGTTTGATTCTAGTGCTTCTCATAACTTAATGCCTAAATATATGATTTAGAAGTTGAACCTAGATAATACCAGGCCATACAAAGACTTATTCTCTTTTGACTCCAGCCAGGTTAGATGTTTAGGACTGATCAAAGATCTATGTGTATCACTAGTCCAATACCCCGCCAAAACCATTTTAATGGACATAGTGGTAGCTGATATTCCACCAAAATATGGCATGTTGTTGTCTAGATCTTGGGGAGCAAAGCTACAAGGATCACTACAGTTAGACATGTCTTATGCTACTATTTCAGTATTTGGCCAACCAAAGAAATTGTACAGAGAAACTTTAATGAAATATGTGGTGAGTAGTCAAGAGAAACCTCAGAACTTCCCCATCTACTCCATGCATTCTGACATGGACTCCTTCATTCTCTACAATGTTGAAATCGATCCTCTAGCTGAAGTCAAAATTATAGCATCTGAACAAGAAGAAATTATCAACAAAAAATCTAGTGTTCAAACTCAAGAAACTTCGGGCAACAATGATATATTAGACAGTGAAGAGAAAAAAGCTAAAACTAAAGAAATATATCTTCCCACAAAGCAAATCAGTAAGACTCCTGATACTGACTATGAACATGAGACCTTTTGGTACTTAGAATTTGATGGTTCAGTTAACAAACTAGAAGCAGGAGTTGGAATTTGGGTGCATAATCTACAAAATGATCACGCGGAGGGTCATGCTTATAGGTTAAATTTTAAATGCACCAATAATATGGCTGAATATGAAGCCCTGCTGCTAGGACTTAAATTGGTCAAAATTTTAGGGGAAATCATGATATCGGTTTTGGGAGACTTTGATTTCGTCACTCAACAGACTAAAGGAAACTTCCTCACAATTGATCCCAGACTGAGAGCTTATAGAGGAACAACAATTGACATCCTCAACACATTTCTTGAAACATAGCTTACCAAAATTCCAACAAAACATAATTTGCATGCTCACAGCTTAGCAACATTTGCAAGCACCTGTAAATTACTGTTTGAACCTAATCATCAGTTCACAACTGAGATTAGACATAGGCCAACCATACCTGATAATGTAAAAAATTGGCAAGTGTTTGACAATGATGCTCAGATCAATAATTTCTTGACACTGGAGGAAGAGTTTTCTAGCACTATTATAGACACAGACACTATTAGTGGGTATGAGCAAAAAGAAAAAATAGAAACAGACATTTCAGCAGAAAGTGCAAATCAAATGCTTCATCCAACAAAATTTATGAATAAAGAAATGCAAGATCTGAAAGAAATAGATATTGATGAGGTCATTGAAGGAGAATATGAAGTTATTGATTTAAAAGATAATCATTTTCCCAAAGGATTGACTCCCTTGGAAGATTTCTTTGATTCTAATGATATCCCAAGGAAACCCAAAATGCAACCTCTAAAAGCAGATATTGAAGACTGTAACATAGGAACTGAGGAGAATCTTAAAATGATAAAATTATCCAAAACTTTGTCCCCTGATCAAAAGCTTAAATATGTTGAACTGTTCAAAGAATTCCAGGATGTTTTTGCCTGGAGCTATGAAGATTTGAAATCTTATGAAACCTCTGTAATTCAACATACAATACCCCTCAAAGAAGATCAGAAACCATTCAAACAAAAGATCAGAAGAATTAACCCTATTCTACTTCCCCTAATTGAAAAAGAAATCAAATGGATGTATGAAGCAGGAATAATTGCTCCTATCAGATTTTCAGAGTGGGTGTCTAATTTAGTACCTACTAGGAAGAAAACAGGGGAAATCAGGTTGTGTCTTGATTTAAGGAATGTGAATAAGGTTTATTTGAAAGACAATTACCCCTTGCCTAAGATGGATCAAATTTTACAAAGGGTATTAGGTGCTTCTAGGATTTCACTTTTAGATGGGTTCTTAGGTTTTAACCAGAATCTAGTCCATCCTGATGACCAAGAAAAAACTGCTTTTACAACACCGTGGGGAACTTTCAAATATGTCAAAATGCCATTCGGACTTAAGAATGCTGGGGCAACTTTTCAACGAGCAATGGATATATATTTTGCAAAGGAGATCCATGATTTTCTAGTCATATATCTAGATGACCTTACTGTGTTTTCCAAATCATACCAACAACATCTAGATCATTTGAGACAAGTGTTTTTAAAATGTAGAAAGTATGGCATCTCATTAAACCCTAAGAAATCGTTGTTTGGTCTAGAAGAAGGCAAACTGTTAGGCCACATCATCTCCAAAGATGGCATCAGAATTGATCCTGATAGAATACAAGCCATTCTGCAAGTACCTCACCCCAGAAATGTCAAAGAACTTCAAACCTTCCTAGGGAAGATCAACTTTTTAAGAAGATTCATACCCAATTTGGCTGAATTAATTAGATTTCTAAACAATATGTTAAAAAAGGATTCCAAGGTTAAATGGATAGTAGAAGCCAAATAAGCATTTGAATAAATTAAAATGGCCTTGACTAGAACACCAATCCTTACAAGTCCAAAGTTTGATAGAGAATTCATGATATTTGCATTTGCATCAGAACATACCATTGCTGCTGTTTTACTACAAAAAGATGATCAAGGATGTGAAAAACCTATAGCCTTTTTTAGTAAAGCACTTAGGGATGCACCACTAAAATACCAAATCATGGAAAAACATGCTTATGCACTTGTGAAAGCTATTAAAGACTTCAGAGTTTATATATTATACTCCCATGTATTAGCTTATGTACCAAGTGCTGTTGTCAAAGACATCCTGACTCAGGAAGGAATTGAAGGCAAATGAGGTAAATGGATAGCTAATATTTTGGAATATGACATTGAAATAAAACTACAAAGCTCATAAAAGGACAGGGATTGGCTAAACTCATGACTGAAACAAACTTTCAACCCCTTGATATCAATGAACTGGATAATGAACAGGAGATGGCGACTCCACAGATCAATCAGGCCTTCTTAGAATCACCTTGGTATGCTGATATAACTCATATATTATTAAACCTGCAAGCTCCTCCAGGGTTATCCAGAACAAAGAAAAGATTTTTGAAAATGAAAGCCTCAAAGTTTTGTGTTTTGGATAATGCCTTATTTTGGAAAAATCATGAAGGTATTCTATTTAATTGTTTAATAAAATATGAAGCTGACCAAGTGCTCAAAGAATTTCATGCAGGGGATTGTGGTTGACATCTTTATTGGAAATCAACAACAGATAAAATCCTAAGGGCTGGATTTTATTGGCCCACCCTGTTTTCTGATGTGAAGAAATTTGTCACCACTTGCCATAAATGTCAAATTTTCGAAGGTAAGAGGAAGCTTTTACCTTTACCCCTTAAACCAATTTCCACTGAAAAGCCCTTCCAACAATGGGGTTTAGACTTCATTGGAGAGATCCATCCTCCCTCTTCTAGCCAGCATAAATGGATCCTCACTACCACAGATTATTTCACCAAGTGGATAGAAGCCATTCCTACTAGTCAAGCCAATGATACGATGATTATAGGATTCCTAGAAACCAATATACTGTCCAGATTTGGTTGTCCTAAAAAGATCATAACTGACAATGCTGCTATTTTCAAATCCAAGAAAATGATAAGTTTTTGTCATAAATACCATATCACTTTAGGCCATTCCACAACCTATTACCCTCAAGGTAATGGTCTAGCTGAGTCTTCCAATAAAAGCCTGATCAATATTATTAAGAAAATGTTGGAAGAAAACAAGAAAAACTAGCACAAGAAACTCACAAATGCACTATGGGCAGACAGATTAACCACAAAATGATCCATTGGAACAAGCCCCTATGAATTGGTTTATGGCATGGAGGCTATATTTCCTTCATCTCTAGGAGTCCCTATAATGAAATTGCTGCAAGAAGCTCAAGTGGAACCCAATGACATCCAGAGAAGAATAAATCAGACTATCCATTTGTAGCAGACTAGGGAGGAAGTATACCAAAGATCTCAAGTGCTACAAGAAAAACTCAAGAAAATATTTGATAAGAGGACAAAGGCAGAAAATTTCTTCATTGGAGACAAGGTTTTAAAATGTGATTCCAGAAGAGAGGACAAAGGAAAACATGGGAAGTTTGACTTCCTATGGAAGGGACCTTTTATTATCCAGGCCTTACAAGGGAACAATGCCTACTTTTTGAAAAACCTGGATGGCACAGAAATAGAAAAAGGGCCAGTGAATGGCTGGATGCTGAAACACTACTTTGACCCAACTGTGTGAAGCATTCTTGCCTTAACATGTATATACTATATCCCTAGTAATATTTTGGTTTGGATTGGATAGTAAATTGCTGAAGTTGAAACCCGAAGAGAAGGTCCTAAGCTTCACAAGTGTAATTATTGTACATATAATAAAGCAACAAGTAGAAAAAAATTTCAGAGCATAGTCAAAGTTATGGAGAAGGCTATCTGAGCTACTGTTCTTGACTTTCCACCAGGGAAAGCCATCCCCAAGTGGAGCCACTATTATGCTCCTATACTAATAGGTGTCATATTTCATGATTGGCATTGTTGAGCTCTGTAATATGTTCATACCTTCCCTGGTTGCAAAGGTTTTCCATATTCTTAAGAAATCAAAAAATTTAAAAAATGTGAAGAGGGTATGCTCTAAAAGAAAAACCAAAGGGCAAAAAGAATAAAATGGTCAAAAAAGTGAAAGAAATGAACCCCAAACAAAGGACCGGGAAAGTGTGCAAGTCCAAAATGCCACTACTATTCTATTTTTGCAATGATCTGATGGTGTGCAGCTAGTTGACTTATGCCACCATTGATGAATGGCCAAACAACTCAATCTTGGCTAGTTCATGTCTGAATTTACTTGTTTTAAAGATAGAGAATAAAATCTGTCCAAACTGTTCAATCTTGGCAGATAAATAGATAGGTAGAGAAGCAAAGGAGCTCAACTATTAAACCTAAGCCCTTGGATGTTATAAGGGTAGATCTAGATAGGATTGCAATGAAAAGAAAAGAAGAGGATGAGGGTTTTCCAGTTCAAGTGCACCCAAAGAAAAAGGAAGAAAAAATGTTAGGCAAAGTAAGCAGGGTAGGTACATGGTGTTGCAGAAGCATTCTTGTGATTGATTTTGTTTCCAAAAGGTGTTAATATTATCCCTATCACAATTGCATGATAGGCATTCTGATGCAACTCAAGTGAGGTAGATTTTATTACTAACTCCCTTTCACACTTCTCCCTGTTAGAGTCGGTCTTGTTAGTCCTCCATCAGAGATCAAAACTCTTTCTGCATTTCCTTTCTAGGTGTCTCGCTCCATTTACTCAACTGCATTTCACTAGGGGCATGCCATAATCTGATGAGAGGATCTTGTTGGTCATTACCCTTTACCCCTCATGTTTGGCACCTACTAGCTTAGGTCTTTTCATCAATGTTTATAAAAGTCCATTACAGTCAATTTTTGATATTTTAATGGACAAGAGTCATTTTCAGTCATTAGGTCTAGGGATTATTCAATTTGCTCTTCAACCATGTCCAATAAAGACATGTAGACCAGAGGGAGGCCCTTACAAAGTTGTGATTTAAAGATTTTCATCGTCATGTTGACAGATTACGGTTGTTCTTCAAAACTCTGCTTTGAAGAAAAGTCAAACAGTGTGTCATTTGTGATAATTTTCAAAAAAAAGTTTCCGGTTGATCTCTTCAGGTGCAGTCATGGTTTCCTTGGCCAAATTCCATGTCAACAACCCCTACAAAAAAGTGCCAAAAATTTCATCATTTTAGCTAAAAATTCAAAAGGGAAATTGAAATACAGAGTTGAATTAAATCAGGGAAAAAGTGCCAAAACAAAACATTATCAAAGTGGGTTTTGAAGAAACAAAAATCAAAACCATGACTCCAATGTCTTTATATAGAATTTTCACAAGAAATAATGTCATTTTGCACACCAAGGTTAGAGAGAAGCATTTCAAAGTGAGTGTGAGAGCTAGCACGCATTTTGAGTGAGGTTGGAGGTGTTTTGACAGGCGCGGCGCACAAGCAGAGGGGCGCGATGCATAGAGGGAGCGCAACGCACTGGGCGCGACCACATAGTGTTAAAATAACATGGGCACGACGCACACAAATGGCGTGACGTAGTGGGTATGCTGCGCGGCGCACACCCATAAAGGCTTGGTTTTGCTCCAAATTGCAACAAATTGCCTTTGAAACCCTTGAAATTGCCAGGTAGGGTCGACATCTCGGTTGCTCATCCAATTTTGTGAATATGATGATGGTTTATGGCCGTTTATAGTTGCAATAAAAAACTCTTAAACCCTACCACTTGAAGTCATCAAAACCATTGCTCTTAGGGCTGCAAATTTGTTGTGTTGATGCCAAGGTTCCTCCTCCCTTTCACCTTTCCCTTCTTTCCATTGTTCCCTTCCCCCCTATTCCATTTTTCCCATCTTTCCCTACCCTAAAACGTTACTAAACCCCTATTACCTATCCCCTCCACTCTTTTGTCAAATGTAAAACCCCAAAATCCTACCTTATAAAATCCCCAAACCCTCCTACATGTCCCTAAACAAAATTTATCCCCATAATCCCTAATCCCATCATATTAACCAGTGCAGCCATTTAAGTAACTGTGAAACAAGATAATCTTGCTGACTTATTGTTTCTGAATGCAAAAGCATCACCCGGGCACATGCTTTTACAACCAAAATTGTGGCCTCCATCATTTGGCGCTGAAGCTTACGGTCTTCACTGAGGAAAGATGTTAGAAAAAATTTGTTAAGCCAAAGTTCCATGTATTCTACAATTGGATCAATGAACTTACCCTGTGAGAGAACTTCCTCTGCTTCGTTGGAATCTTCAATAGAATCATGCAGAGTCTGTGAATCAGCAGGTGGCGGCATCTTCTCCTGAGTTGAGGACAGGAGACTTCGGCATGATTTAGGATCTTCTGGGTCGAGGGGAGCAGCTGCATCTTCGGTAATGAGCCTAGCAGATGGTCCTTCTGTCTTTCCCTTGGATCCCAGATCACACAGAATCCTCAGGTCCTCAGGCAACAATGTTCCCTCCTGAATATGGGCATGTAAGATCAGGCATGATTCCGGGCTCTTTGGGATGGAAGGATCAGTTACATCGTCGGTAATGACCCTAGCTATTGATCCTTCCGTCTTTCCCTTGGAACCCAGATCATACTCAAACTGTAATTCAGGAGACAACACTATTTCCCGCTGAACTGGAGGAGGAAGATTTTGGCAAAACTCTTGAGGGTTGCGAAAATTATAAGCCTGAATTTGAGCTCCCAAGAGTTCAATTTCATCCTCATATTTTTGCACAACAAACTCAAGGAACAATTTATTTCGGCCACCAGGTATTGTTGACAATACCTTTCTGAAGAATCTATCATCAAGCTCAAATTCTGATAAACTTTCTCTGCATTTTTCTAAAGCTTCTTCTATCGGAATTTCTTCCCAAGATTCGGTCATTCTCTTTTGTTGTTAATGCACGGGGCACTTGGCTGTAACATTTGGTTCGTTCCTCAGTGGAACCTTTGATTGAAATTGAAGTGGAGTCGCCAGGTGGATGTCTGGATTCAGAAGTGCCTGATCTTTGTCCACCACCGAAGATCAGAACTAAACATGACAAGCTTTCAAAAATAGGAGCACTTCCTCCATTGGGGTTTAAAAATGAACCGTGCGCTTGAATCCCCAATGGCGCGCGCAGATACAGGTCGACCGAGACTTTTACAAGTCAGTTTCTTCCACTGTAGAGCTGCAGATTGATTGCATTGATTTATCTGAGGAGGTCCCCAGCGGAGTCGCCATTATGTTATCACTCAGGTTGTCCCTAGGCTCCTATTAGGGATACGGCCGAGGTAACCACAAACCAATCTTTTGATTACAGCTTCTAGCCCACCTGCAATCAGAGAGGGCTCTCTCCTTTATATTCAACCTCAGTTGATCTGGATTCAACCTTAGTTGATGATTTTAGGCTAACTTTCTGACTTCAAGGGAATGTTGACTGTGATTGGGAGGAAGGTAGGATTCTCGAGTAAAGAGGCACAGTAAGGTGTTACAAGTTCTGAACCATTGGGCATGGAGTCACAGATTGAGGCATGCGAGCGTTTTCTTGGTCACAAGGGGATATGGAGCGGGATAGCCACGCAGGATACAACATTCAAGCTGCTGAAAGTATGGAATGAACATCAGGGATGAAAGGCAAAAGAGAATCATTTCATCATGCTGACAGAGGGGAGAAGTGGATGAGTGGGATCCCGGAGCAGTTAAGAATTCCAAAGACATGCACCCATATATGAATGAAACAACGTAAACTAGAGCAGTTAAGAATTCTAGCTCATGACCGTTTCAGAAGAAAACATCGAAAAGTGCGGAAATTGAACTTAAGGTGTACTTAAACAAATCTTAAGCTATTCTTTTTTCCTGCAACTTAGAATGGCGTAAAGATGATAAAAACATAAAATAAACAGGGAGGAAGAACACTTCTTGGATCATGCAGAGACACAGGAATTCCGTGATCATTCCTTGGCTAAGAGAAAACAGCAAGTTGTTTCGCAATCCATGCTTTCAGCAATCTTTGATTATGAAAAATATGACAGTTACAGTGCGAGTCTTTACTCAGAGAAAATTGCTGGAAAGAAACTGACCAACAACTACTACTAGCAACCAACCAACCCTTTACAATATCACTTCGGGTGGTATTTATAAAAAAAATATCAGGAATACATCATTACAAATGACCGTGATAGGTCTGCTTAGAACTCTTCAAAAGAATCTAAAAGCCGCTGGAAATAAATGCAAGTAAATCTTTTTTGGCTGCGCTGGGGGCAGCTGAATCGAAACAGGTGACGAGGTGGCCCTTGGGGACCAGATGCGTTGCTGCTGAAGTGAATGTGCTTTGGGGCTACAGTTCGGCCTTGGTGCGAATTGAATGTGCAATTATTATGATTTGAGAGCTCCAGGTGACTTTGCTCTCTTCCTATGAATCTGCTGAAAGATATTCAATTTGTCTTGCTTTGGGCCGCTGCTCAAGATAATCTCTGATACACTTTGCCGCTACATTGATGATTTCTGCCGTCTACTGATACTCTTTGACACGCTTGAAGCCTGCTGATTTGATCTGATACACTTTGAACTCTGTGAATGATCTGCTGCTGTCTTTAAACCGGATCCTTTGGCACGTTTGGGCGATTTCGGGCTTTTTCGGCGCGTAGTGGGCTCGGCAATCCGAAGATTCCCTGAAGATTCCTCGAAATGGCCTATTTCCCGTAGCGATGCGTGAATAGCGCTTCGCGCTATTCGTGCATCGATAACTGCCTATGTTTCTTGATCTGGAGCTCCGAAGTGCG
Source organism: Pinus taeda (assembly GCA_000404065.3). NCBI lineage: Eukaryota > Viridiplantae > Streptophyta > Pinopsida > Pinales > Pinaceae > Pinus > Pinus taeda. Next base: position 94,001 of record APFE031097794.1, read on the forward strand.
GCTTTTCTTCTTGTGCGAAGCTTTTTCAGCTTTTCTGGCTGCTGACGTAAGCACTGCGTCGGCTGTATGGCGGATGATGTCATCAGTGGGTCCCTGGTACAGCACGACGTGGTGGGGTACTGGTGGACTGTGGTGAAGAGACTCCGATGCGATATAGCGATATCGCGTCAGCGGGGAAAGAGGGGGATCATTGGGTTGGGCGTGTGGTGCTTGCGATTGCTGATATGCGATATCGCGATATCACATCGGGGAAGATGGAGGGGTGAACAGACTGGACACTCGGCGCTTGCGATCGCCAATCGCCGATTTCGCAATGTCGCATCAGCGGGGAACAGATGGGCATTATTTTGCATGAAAGTGAGATGGCGAGGTTGCGATGCGAAAACGGCTTTGAGGGGGGAAAAATGTAAGTAAGTGGGTGCGAAGGGCCTTTGAATTTTCGGAAGGGGTCCGACTACTTCGGGGGAGTTTTATACTTAGGAAGGAGTCCATAGTATGTGGAAGGTGGTTTCGTAGGTTGGGTTCTTGCTTAGTTTCTGATAAACTAAGCAATTCCCGGGACTTGCTATGGTTATTTTTCAACCAGGGGGGAATATTACATAGGGGAATTTACTTAATATTAATACGGGGATGGGGAACATAGGGAGCTATATAATAATGTTAGGGGTTAATGTGGAGGTGGTAAGAAAGCGCTAAATTCGGGGGGAACTTAGGCTGTTGCAATGGGGAAGGACCATACTTCGGGAGAAGATATGGAACAACTTTGAACAAAGCAGATCTTTACTCAATAAGAGTGATGAAGATGATGAACTAAAGAGGTGTCAAGTAGATCTTGACCTCCTTTTGGGGATGTTAGTTAATGATTGGGGGAAAGCAGAGAAGGGGAGTTAGTTATACCTCATTTGAGCCTTTTGCTTACCAACCTTTGCTGATTATGTTCTTGCATGATATGATACCTGCAAACTTGGAACTTGTCAGCAATTCAACAGCCTCAGAACTACCTACCCAGCCTACTTCCCTAGCATTTTTTCTTCTTTTGCTTGGGGGTGCACTTAGACTTGCAGACCCATCATACATTTTTCTTTTGATGCTTTCCTATCTACATACTACCCTTATTTCTTCCAGAGCCCAGATTAAACTGTTGGACTCTTTTGTTTCTGTACCTATCTAAGAATCTACCAAGATTAAACTGTTTAGATAGACTTACAATCTCTATATTCTAAAACAGGAAATTTAAACCTAGGGAGACCAAGATTAAACTGTTTGGACCTCCCTTTAACTAAAAGTAGTGATACCGGGATAACTTTACAAAATTTGAAGGCAATTGAATGAACTTGAAGTAGCCTTCTTCATTTGGAGACTGTTTGAGCAAATATGGAGCATTGCAGCAAGCAAAGTACGAAATATTTGGCCTGTGAAATGCCAATCATGAAAAATGAATACCTGCTGCAACAGGAGCTAACAGAACCAGTCAGCCGTTAGGGATCCTTTCAAATTTTCCTATAACTTTGAGAAGGAAAACCGTTCATCTAAACGTGATGGTAGTCCAAGGACCTTTAGATTACAATCTACTCCTTGGGTGTGACTACATTTATAGCATGGGAGCTATTGTTTTCTCACTCTTTCAAGTGATGTGTTTTCCACATGAAGGTAGATTGGTCTAGCTTGTAGACAAGCTTTCATTCCCCTGTTCACACATTGCTACTAGTTAAGTGCCATCCCTAACTATTCTTTTTGCACAAGGAATGTCTCATCAATCTCCAGTCCATCCACCTGATGAGCGCGAGTGATTCGGTGATTATGAATGAACCCAGGGGGCATGTGCCCTCTGTCTGCTTAGGCAGGAAAAATTTAGGTATAGGGTAGTTTTCCGCGGAGGATATATGACTAGTCTGACACACTCGTCCATTTAGGAAAATGGGATTAGACTGGAAAAAGGTTCCCTCGTCAAAGTTATGTGAGTGGATGCGTCACACCATTCACCTTTGTCCATTTTGATGGACAGAGCCAAGGAAGTGTTTTGTTTGCAAATGCGGATGGAGCAATCTTGCAAATGCAAGAACTTTCATATGGTGACCGTGAAACTCTACTTTTCTTTATACCTGGGGGCATGCAAACCTTTTGCATGCAAGTGAAAAGTGACCTTTTTTTTTCGTAGTTTGTAGGCTTATTTTCTTAATTTGTAGGCTCTCAACCCTTTAACCTCGTAGGTGGGTCATTCCTAGCTTGCATAATAAAGGCTCTGGAGCAAAGTTTCGAATGGGGAAGCTCCATAAAAAATGAACCTATTGATGAGACATCCTTATTATATGATTGGCACGAGCAGTTTTACGCAAAGTTCAAGCTCGTTAAAAAATAAACCTAGCAATGAGCATATGTTCCCCCAGAGTTTAAGCTCATTAAAAAATGAACCCATCCTTTGGTAAATAACCATTGCGATCACATAATTATCAGCTTTTGAACCTTGCTCATGTTCTTACCATCACCTCCACTCTTTTTTAGCCGATCATACGCCTCCATTTGATTGTTTACCCCTTTTGAGAAACAGCTGCAACGAGTGATTCTATTAGCCACCTTCTTTACACTGCCGTGATTGAAAAAGTTCCAAACCTTACCTGGGACCATCTGCTATCTGAAAATATCACTCGTTCCTCAAAAAATGAGTCTCCTTTAAGATCTTTTCATTTGATTCATAAAATATGAGAAGATTGCCGAGCAATTGGCCTCTCTAGCACGTTAAAGTCTTTGGAAGTGCCATCCCTCCTCTAGATTTTAATCTTTTTAGACCTGAGGGATCATTACAAAAAAAGATCGAGCATTTGTCTTGTGCGGCTCATTAAAACTATCGAAAATTCATCCCTTTCGTATTGTTTTATACTTTTCTAGACTTAAGGGATTATATTATGAAAAAGGAATACTGGAGTTTCCTTTCCATCTCTTTTTAGACTCTCTAAAATTGAAAAGGACCGAGTTATTCTTGTCGTTAAACTCGTTAAAACAATAGCGACAAACTTCTCCATGCCGATGAGAGCGAGTTTCACTGTCGCTAGGCTCGTTAAAACATAGTGACGGGTTTTCCCGAAGGGAAAATTATAGAACAAGAATATGTTATCCTCCTCAAGCTTGACAAAAAATAAAGAGATACTGGTCAGCAATGACTGGGGAAAAATTGGGAAGAAAACATGAAGAAACTTTATTGGTAGCAGGTCGCTCTTGAACATGACACTTTCACTCCATCACCATGATTGAGTCAGGTTGGGTTATTCTGTTCACCGGTTATATCACCATTGGTCCTCCGTACCATCCATTTTGGGGTTAACACTACCAATCCATTTCAGTGTCACTGATATGTTCAAGAGAAGTCGCTCAAAGAATTCACCAACCCAGCTTATGTTTCACCCGCTGCAATACCTTCACACTTCATTATTTCATGACCGCCACCCTAAACCTTGTATCCTCAGATCGTTTTCACCTCCACAAAATCATTTGCTCCATTCTGTGTCGTAGATGTGGGATTCATCAAGGCCCTCCTATGACAAGTCACTTCTTGTCAACATTAGCTCATTATCCAAGAAGTTTACTTAGGAACAACCCTTTTAGTACTTTGAATCTTGCATGCCTCAATGGAAATTTTCTCACTTTCGGTGATAGTTTTACATCAATGGCCTTTGACGGAAAGATTTTGCGTGGTGTTCGACATCGACTCATGGATTCGTACCACGTGAATTGTACTGTAGTACCTTGAGGGTCATTATCATTATCGGTGATTCCTCTCGTGCCTGTTAACAAATTACATCATTGGTTGGTAATTAGGTGATGTCTTTCCATGTTTGACACCGGAACATCTTTTCACATGGATCGACTTGTACATCGGGCGAAGATTGAATGAGTTTGAAGACCCCGGATCTAGTTTCATCCATCTGGGCTGCGATATATTTAGGAAAATAAAGACATCAAATGTACATCATAGCTACACAAATAATCATCCAAGCCAAAGGATGATGGCTCTACCAGAATCATTAGTCTACCACACAGACGGTTGTCTATCCTATGTACATGAAAATGAATTTATAAAGTTAAGCATGGGAATGCCTACCTCAGCTAGATCATGAAAATATTATGAAGATATGTATTGTATTGTATCTTATTACAAGTCACCTTCCAATTCAAAAAACTTCGGATCCTCATGATAAAGCATTTCACCCGACGTAAGAAGATTTACGACCTCATGCTTTAGGGGGCAACTGTTATAGACATATTTGGGCACTACAACCCAAATCACATATGTCCATAAACTAAGGGTTTCTAAGCTCCTAAAAGTGTTGTTTCATACCCTAAAGGAACAAGGTCAACTTATTACATCATCTCCCAGAAGTTCTCCATGAAAAACTACTCAGAATTGGTCAAAACTGGACCATACAGACTGCTCAGTGCTAAGGGTGCGATGCATCTCACCTACCACATGCAAAAAGTGTGATGCATACTGAAAATCCCTTCTATAGGGTGTGATGAGCAAGAGCAGACAAATGGTAGAGGCAGTTGGCTAGGTGGAAACCCAGAGAATCTTCTAGAAACTGCCCATTTGAACTTACCTCTCTGCATTCGCTTAGGGATGAGTAAGAGATCATGAAATCTCCAAGTGAAACCAAGAACTATCAGAGAAATGACACTAATCAAAATCCCAGAAATTGACTCACCCACCTACAAATATCTATATGTGGATCCCTCATCCTAGAGATCTAGGAGCTGGAACTTTCGTTGGAACCAAAGGCTAATAAGGTGAATGAAGGATAGGATCATTAGTGAGCTTGGAAATATCTGGTAGTTCCAACATGGCCAAGAATGACAATTGCATGTTAAAAGGCATGTTATGAGTAGATCCAAATTGCAGAACCCATCCTTGTTGGTAAGGGTTTTTCCCCCATAGTGGATGATTTTGTCCACATGGAATCTGATTTTTCCTCCACTGGAGGTTACCTTTCCCGTAGGGAGGATTCCATCTTGGGTAGCTTTGATATTGTCCTACCATAGGCCATTGATAGGAATATGGGTTAAAATGATATTGATCTTGTTGACCTTGGACATAAGGATATTGACATTGCTAACCTTTGACATAAGGATTATGAACCTACTGCTACAGGGATTGACCTTGACGTTACAAAGGTTGACCTTGGCCTTGAACGGGCTGACCTTGCTGATATGCATATATGGCTCGCTGCTACAAAGGCTGACCTTACTGCTACAAAGGCTAACCTTGTGGCTACTGAAAAGGTTGACTTTGCTTCTACGAAGGCTAACCTTGTGTGCATGAGGGTTGGTAGGACTATTGAACAAACTATGTCTATAGCTTCAAAGGTTACTACAACTATTGCAAAGGTTTCCCTTGCAGTTGTAGCAGTTGTCCTTGCTGCTACAATGCTTTCCCTTGTGGTTGTGAAGGTTTCCCTTGTTGCTACAAGGGTAGCTGGATAGTTCCTGGATAGTTTCCAAATTGAATCTGGTCATATCCACCAGGCACAGCGAATTGGCTAGGTTGAACATAAGGTCCAACATGACGAATGTAAGGTGGGGTAACCAAGGCTTGTGAACCATATGGAACATAAGCCAGTTCGAATGGAACCTAAGCCATGTATGGTTACTGGTATTGGACGTTACCTGAACTAGATGGATCAACAGGGTTAAGAATAGCATCGTAAAAATGTTGATTTGTTCCAACCATGTGAGTTTGTGATCCACTCACATTGGTTTGGCCTGACATCATAGAGATATTCAAATCTTATCCCCCAGGTGGTGGCACAATCTAACCACTCACTAGAGGATTAGAAAAACTTACCGAGACTTGACTTGAGATATTTAGTTGGATTGGGAGAGTCGGTCGAAATGAAGAAACAGGTTGAGATGGAATGGTAGGTTGAACCAAAACTGAAGTGACTGAAGTTTGTAAAATCAATCGAGAGGTCATGTTCTGAATGAACAAACTTGATGTAGGCATAAATCCAGAAGACCAGCTGGGGTTTTGATATAATGATGAGGCACTACGGGTACTTGAAACCAACTAAGCTAGAGAGGTATAACCATGCGACAATATGGGCTCACTAAACTCAGGATAAGAAAGCGACGAGAATCTTCCCGTAAAAGGGAAACCTTCCAGAGGGAACTCATATGCCAGCTCATCACCCACGTGAGGAGTTTGAGTAGAGAAAAATTCCAACTAACTTGGAGAGGAGACTGGGATTTCGCCTTCTGACTCCATAGAAAACAACCAGCAATGAGCTGAAGATGAAAGAGGAGACAACTCCAAAGGAACACGAGGATGATCGTACGGACTATAAGGATGTTGTGGAGATACCACAAAAGGGTTCGGTGGATAAGCAACCAGTATTTGCGGACTATCAAGAGTTTGCAGACTCTCGGGAGACTAGATAGGATTATCAAGGGATTCTGGGCTAAATTCATATTTTGACACAATATCTGAAGGAGGTGAATGAGAAGAAAAAGGTTGAATACTCAGAACAATCCCAAGTTCAACACCTAGATCCTCAAGTGACTGCAAAAATTTAGGGAAAGCTTCTTTATATGTCCTTCCAGATGGAGGAGAGGAAGAGGAATGAGGAAAGCCTGATGGTTCATCCATGATGACTTTGTCTCAAACAAAATTAGAATAGATATTAGTTTCAAGCTTTTAAAAAATATTAATGATATACTCACGATGTGGTCCAGAAAAGAACTATCAGGGATGTGATGTGATCGTGGGAAAATGTTTTTTAAGATGCTGAAACAGAGTGATGCCTTTCCATGTTTTAAGAGTTGAGAAAAAGGCAAGGATGACTCTAGTCACTTTTGGTTTGAATGAGCTCAAAAGGATAAGTGCTTGATGATATTTTAAATTTAAAGAGTCAAAAAGACCAAAATGACTACTGAGGATAATCTAGGAAAAAGGGATTACCAAGTAACTGTGAATTGCAGAATACCTCCTAGCGAACCGTGAAGTACATGCAGGAAATCTCGTTGAATGCTGTGTTCAGTGTATCATGTTTACAGGGTGGCAGACTCAGCTTCCTCTGGATAAAGTATTGCATACCTAGTGGGGTCTCCCTTTATATACGTGATGCTATGGGGAGCACAAGTCTGTACTAGCGCTGTGTAATGCCGAAGTGAATGACAACTACTAGGTTTAAAGACACTAGAACATGTCTCTAGCCTAGACCTCTAAATGTGAGAATTTAGTTTGAAATGCGCCTTAGTTTAGTTGAATAATTTTTTAAGGTTTGTCTTGAAATTAAGTCTAGGTTTTTAGGCCCTATCGATGTCACCTAAAAAACTCTTATGTGTAGCTATATGAGACAAAACCTTTTCAATTTGATGAATGCTTACACTAATTTAGAGAAGAGAAAACAATCAATGCAACAAATAAGCAACTAAAAGTAAGATGATTCTTCACCACTTCCCTTTTCAAAACAAAATAATGAAAATTCTTTCCACTTCCTACTCTTCCTATCAAATTCACTTCAACTAGTCCTTTTAACAGTAAAAGAAATTCATTTTATTTCAAATGCTAATGATGATGTAATTCTAGCTTTCAGTGATGCTACTCAATGCAACATACCAATTAAACAAACTAGAATGATGTATTTTCTTCAATGGAATTCTAAAATGAATCTTTCACATAAACATTTCAATGAAAATTTCCAAACAACCAAACATCAATCAAATTCAAAGCACAATAAAAATAACTCCTTTCAAACCAAATATGCAAAGATTCAGTCGAAACAAACCAAGCAATGTACTCTATGCTCAGAAAAGAGACGTTCAACGAGAGAAGAGAAAATGAAACTTTTTCACTCATTCAATTGAAAACAAAGAAAAATAGATGCAAGGAATAAAACCTGAAATGCATGAAGCAAAACATCAACAACTTAACTTGATGATCAGATAAGCAAATGAATGGACAATGACCTAGATGCCCTAGGGACACAAACCATTAAAAAACTCAAAAAATAAAGTAATGCAATATCAAACTAATCAAACAAACAAATCAAGCTAACAAAGAATTCTAGCCAAGGAGAATAAAGGAAAACAAGCCAAGAAACAAAATCTATGACGACAAGACACACTGTCAATGATTTAAGAGAAACCCTAATTTTAACTTACAGGAATCGGTGTGACTGCCTAACTAGCAAGAAGCACCATAAGGGGTTTTCGAATGACTTTTCAAGGGGAACTCGCATCGGTTAGCGCTACTGATAGAAAATTAACAACGTTGATCAAGGAATTCAAAGAAAAAAAGAAAAATTTCCACAAACCAAAACCAGACCTGTCACTCTAAATTCAAGAATCAAACCAATAGATGACGTAAATTACAAATCACAAAAGAGAAGGAGTGAGATGAGAAACGTTGTCACAAATCATGAAATGAAAAACAATCCAAAGAGAGGGATGGATCCCAGTATGGTCGCCAACTTGTAGAGTAGGAAGATTCTCTATGTGGACAAAGACAATCACTCTAGCCCAGGGGAGAGGGTCTAGTCACAAACAAGAGAATATGACATAAGTTCCCTTATATTGAGAATGGATAAGATCCTACCTCTCGTATCGCTAATCCTTGTTTGATGAAGTCCTTGTGTCTTTGCTCCAACGATCAACTCCTTAATGTCAATCAAGCACCTGAAAGACATAGACAAGAAAATAAAACACACATGATAGCATACAATATATTCGACCTACTTAAGAGGATAAGGAGTCTTAAGCTGCCAAATAGAAGATGCAATTGATATAGGAAACAAAAATATTAGTTGTATTATTATGAAAAAAGGAAAGTACAACCTTCACCTTAGCGTTGAAGGTTTCCTTCGACGTGTCCAGGTTCCAGCATCACTGTTAGCATCTCATGATTCACCCCAAACAATGGAAGTTCAAGGCTTCTTCCTCTTTGCTCCAAAGCAAACAAACTACAAGCTTATTCTCCCTTTACAAGAACAAACTAGAAGGCTAAGGCTTCAAGATTTTTTTTGGCTATCAAGATTTTGCAGATTATTCCAACCCTTTCATTAGCTAGCTGAGGTTGAAAAAGGAGAAGTTTATGTAGATTGAGAGAGGGGACATGGATAATCTCATGATGGGAGAGGTCTTATCCCTTTTGGTTTGTTCAATTTTAATGGGGGAAAGGATCCAAAACAGCCTCTCTTGACTCTATCTCGACTGACCATTTACTAGACTTCCATTCATGAAGCTTATAGGCCTGGAGGCTTCGAATCCATTTTTAAAAAATTTCCAAAAGAAGGTTGGCTTGGGTCATGAATGGATTACCAGTGATGTTTGATGCTAGGCTCACTGTTTGAATCTACAAATCGACGCAGGGAAGGAAATAAGGGATAGCACCAACCTTGAAAATTGAGTTTGAAGGAATATTCTTGGGAAATGATGTAAGAGGGAAATGTTCTGCAGATGAAGGGTGATTTCATGATAGGAAAACACATGAGGGTCACTGTAGAGGTCCTCTAGGATCAAGGAATGGGTATTATAGGGATAGTGACAAAATGTTGTGTAACAGAAACACATGAGGGTTTGCAAGACTGCTGAAGATCCATATATGAGTGAAGGATTCTTCTCCAAACCATCTTCCAATTGATAGTAAATCATTGTTGGCTTCAGCTGAATGTCTAGGAGCTCTCTCATTAAACTCATGTTGGTGGATGGGCGATATAACTCCATGGAAATTTTTATAGATATGAGGTTGGTATTTGGATTCCCCGAGTATGTTATGATAGGTATGGATAGGCATAGGGATTTCTATGGTCCATTTCCATCACATAGATGTAAAATCAAAAGTGAAACATATATAATACATAAGATAGGTTCTCATATAGAAATGGGGAAAAATGTTCTCAGAAAAAGTGTGTTTTTTCCTACAATTCAGGATTTGGGTACTTATGGTATCAGAGAATATGGTTGCCCAATCCATAACATATCCATATAAATCATCATCAATTAAGGGTACCCATTGGTCTGGGAAATTTTGGGTATTAGGGTAACCAAACATTCTACACATCATAACAACTACATAATAGAATGATCCAACAATGGAAACTATAGCGTACATACCCTTATCCTCATGCTTGTGTTTGTTGGGTTCCCTTCTCCATCCTTTGATGACCTTTGACTAATCCTCATTTTCTTTCATGAATTTCTTTAAAAACTGCTTGTAATATTTTTTCTGGGCTGACGATAGCTGATACATATTGCTCAAATCACTGCCGGTGAATGACCCAATAATTGTTCTTTACTTACTCATGAAATTGATTTATGTTATATTCAAATGGTCGATAAACCATTTAACAATATCTTTATAGGGAAAGATGTTGGGCTGGGATGGAATCATGTGTAGGAATGAATTGGTGATGTCTCTATAAGTAGTTTTAGAAATAGGGGTAGAATCCTCAGTTTTAAGTGTTTTCCCTATCACTATGAGTTCTTCATCTGTAAAGAGCTTATAGATTTCTTCTGAAGAAGAGCTTCCAACATCAAGGGTGTAGGTTGTTTCGAAGAATAACACAAGGATTTCGGTAGATTTAAGTGGAGGAGGGACTGGCTTTCATTGAACAATGGGTTTCTTCCTGGGTTTATTTGCCCTAGACATATTTGTTGAGATTTTCTTATGGGGACTAGCCTACAAAGAGAAACATGAGAATAAACAGAAAATTTCTAAACTGAATAATTGCTTAGAGAGAATAACCAATTTCATATCAATCTATGTCTTTTATCAGCAAAATCTAGTGATATCGAGTCACAATAATGAAATCATTTAGAACTTTGAAATCATAAATTCGTTACATTCAGTCATTAAATGACAAAACATGGATTCACATGGTATTTCATACATGTCACCATATCATAGGATTATATCTAGGAAATGTTATGGTTATATCACTGAAACATGTGATATCTTCACTCTTTGATAGGCTTTTATAATATAGGGACTGAAAGATATAAGCAAGAAGTGATATTGGAGGTCCTGTATCATTTTGATATCGGGGGTTGGAAAAAGTGAGAGTCGATTGGAAGTCTCGATATGAAAGTTGTTATATGAATAGGGGGCTTACCGGAGATCAGAGGATTGGGAATATTGGAGATATGCGATCGGAGTATCAAAGATGTGTGTGGATATCACAGTATAGGTGAAGTCATCTATCGAAGGATGAGAGGGAAGGGATATCGGTGATCATCAGATCAAGATATTAGAGATCGATGATATAAGGTTCACATTGAGAAATCCGATATTTAGAAGCTCTGATAAGGCTACGTGGTAGTCTTGTGGGGTCAAGCCTTTATTATTATATTCACAAAGAAGCACTTTATTACTTTTAGGCTTAAAACATTTGAAAATTTTAATCGGGGAAGGTTTAATCACATCTTATCCTAAGGGGACATGTTACAATATTTCGATAAAGTTCTTCCGATAATAGATTTTAAACGAAATCCAATGGGTAGATTATTTACAAATATGTCTTATGGGATTAAGCTCCAATATGAAGGTTATGTTAATGGACATTTTGCATTTAGTCAAGTTTTGTTTTTGGAAAAATAAAACTAATATTAACTTACTTTATTAAAACTTAAGGGATTTTCTCCTAAATCAAAAGGGTCCCCATTATTTATTATTTCTACTATTAACCTTAATGGTAGGGGGGTTGTTGATTAGTACAACAATTAGGTGAAACAATTATATCTGTTAAAAAAAAAATGAAGTTTTAAACTATTAAAGGAAAATACTCAGAAAGGTAAAAATACTTGAAGTTTTGATTGATAAAGATTACTTTGAATAAAAGAACTCATCATTTTTCAAATAATATTATAGCCTATTTATTGATGAAAATCTTATTACCTTTGTTGGCCATTTAATATGTTATAAGGATAAAGTTAAGAATTATAGAGGCTTAGCTTTTAAGATAGACCTTTTTTCACTGCTGGAACCACTATTGCTAGAATGCGTCCATAGCCTCGACAAGGTTACCATTTAACCAATCTTAGAGGTATTTAATCTTTTCTCTTAGAATTTTGTTTTAGAATTTACTTGAAAGCCATTTCCCTGGCCTGGTAACTAGATTATGACAATGCCATTCACAGTTTATAATGATATTGAACAAGACGGTTTGTGATGAGACCTCTTGTATTATGATTATCTAACCACAAGCCATTATACTAGTTTGGTGACCAGTGTTGATAATGACAATATCATTGGTTTCCCATGATCATGGTAAGTTGGCTTTGTGTTGAGACCTCTTATCTTTCAAGTTTTATATATTTTTGAATTACAATCTTTTTTTTTTTTTTTTAATTAGTGGATGAGGAGGTATATTCACTCCTTAAGAGTAATGGATGAAAATTGAAGCCAAAAGATGCTAAAGCTTTTTAATAACTTTTAATTTTTAAAGAAATCCTTTTCATGACCAATCATAGGATAACCAGATTTTATAAATTTTTCAAGTTATGAAACATTTACAACTTAATGGATATATATATTTCAGAGCTTTGTAATAGATGCAATATTAAACTTCAATGTTATAATTTTCTTTTTAAGATCTTTTCTTTAAGCATTAAAATTTCATGTAAATGATGAGAGACCCTAATGTGAAGACAAAAGTGTATTACCTAACATTACAAAAAACGATATATATATATATATGTGTGTGTGTGTGTGTGTGTGTGTGTGTGTGTGTGTGTGATTAATTACATATTTAGAGGAGGATAGGTATCCTTAAGAAAATTAATTTTTCAAAGCTAGCCCATTAACGGGAAGAACATCCCTCTTTCCCTATAAATATTGTTGGATAAAGGTTTATGTGCATAGTTTTTCAACGATCTGAAATGGGCCTAACCATAATTTCTAGAACTTTGTGTGTTGGACTTTTTCTTCATGAGCTTTATCCCATTTCAGAACTAGATCGCCAATTTCGAAAGTTTTGTTATTAACTGAACTTGCATGAAATGAAGATTTAACCATTTGTTGATGATGGGCATGAACTTATCTAGCTTTATCCCTTTCTTACTCTAGCTTATGAATTTGGAACATTATTAATTGTAAAGTAGAAGAAGGTTTTTCTTCAATGGATTACATTAGGGCTAGTGATGAAATAGCTAGATTAGGAGGTAGAATAACTTCTTTCCATACACTAATTGAAAAGGATAAGTTCCTATAGAGACCTTCTCAGTGATTCTGTCAACCCATAAAGCAAAAACTAGAGATTTGTGCCAATTTGTTTGATTTTGGTCAACTAATATTTTTATTATTCTTATGAGGTGTTTATTAGTAGACTCTATTAATCCTTTTCCTTGAGGGTAATAATTTTCATAATACTTGAGTTTAAAACCTCTTTTAAGAGAAAATTCAGTAATATTATTTCCTGAGAAATAAGATGCATTATCAAACATAAGGGCATAAGGAAGACCAAGCCTAGTAACAATAAATTGATCGATAAATTCAATAATTTTTTTATAATTGGCCACCTTTAGGGGTATTGCTTCCACCCATTTGGTAAAATAGTCGATAACAGTCAAGATGTACTTATGATGCTTGAAAGATTAGGAGAAATCTCACCTATTATGTCCAGTCCCCATTGTTTGAAATGTTGCTCGATGTTAATTGTTAGCAAAGGTTCTAACATAGGCATGAGAGTCCCTGAATAAAGTCAGCCAATAATATCTAGAGGGAAGAATCTTATGAGTAGTAGTGTCTCCACCACAGTGTCCACCAGCTAATCCCTCATGTAGCTCTTGCAAGACCTTTTTTGGTTCATATTTTTCTAGACATATTAGCAAAATAGAATCATAATTCCTCTTAAATAAGACATCATTGACTAGTTGATATTGAAAAACTTTAAGTACAAGAGTTCTTTTATTTTTTTAATTGAGTTCTAATGGAGAAAACCATTTTTCAAATAAAAAATTAAATCAACATATTGAGATTCAGTGTCGATGGGGCATAACTACGTGATTTGAATGTTATTACCCGAATCTTCATCACTTGAGCTGTCATAAACTCCAGTAATCAACTTGCAAAAACCTTGACCCCTTATTATTTTAGCTGGTTTGATGTCTAGGTCATGTTCATGCAAGGAACTAACCCAATTTGCTCTTTTCTGTCCTAATTCTTTCTGGATAAGAAATTGTCTAACTGTAGGGAAAGGAACAACTACTTTTGTATGTGTTTTCAGAAGGAAAGGCCTGAAATGATTTATGGACTTAAAGAATAAAAAGGATTTCTTCTCAACATCTGAATAATTTAGCTCAACTCCTTGTAAATTGGAACTAAGGAAAGAAATTTGAGCTTCAATTTGTTTTTCATAAGGTTTAGTCAAAACTGCTGCATAGGATTTTTTAGAAGCAAAAGTATAAAGAATGAATTGTTTGGCAAAATTAGGGGTTGATAACGAAGGGGAATTAATGATTTCATGTTTTATTGACTCGAATTATTTTCTTTCTATCAACCCCCCTTTGAAAATTTACTTCTTCTTAATCATAACTTGTAAGGGAAGTACAATTTGAGAGAAGTTTGGGACAAATATTTTAACAAAATTAATTTTCCCAAGGAAGTATTGCATTGATTTTTTATTGTGTTGTAAGGGGATTTCAGATATCACCTTGATTCTATATGGATCTATGATGATTCCTTATTTAGACACAATAAATCCTAGATTTTTTCCTTCGTTAAGATCAAAAAATGACTTTTTAGGATTTAAGGAGATTCCAAATTTTCTAAATGATTACCCCTTTGTTTAGAATAAATTGTAATGACATCTAGATACATTACAACTGTCTTATTGATCAAATCTCTAAAAGAAATATCCATAGCTCTTTGGAAATTAGCTCCAATATTAATTAGTTTCAAAGGAATTTTTTGATAAGCATAGGTCCCCCACTTAGTCCTAAATGTGGTTTTTAGTCTATCACATGGATGTACGAGAATCTAATTGTAACCCGAAAACCCATCTAAGAAAGACATTAGTTCAGAACCAGTAACAACTTGTAAAATTTGTTCCATTGGAGGTAAAGTAAAATTATATTTTTCACTGGCTTTGTTTAAATTTCTAAAATCTATACAGATACAAATATCTCCATTTTTATTTCTAAATTGAAAAAGGTTTGAGACCCACTTGGAATGTCTGACAGGAAAAATGAATTTAGTTTTGAGAAGCTTATTTAGTTCAGTTTCAATCTGAGCCTCCAAGTTATCGTGAATCTTCCTGAGCTTTTGTTGAAATGGCTTGACAGCTAACATCATAGGAATTGTGTGTTAAATGATGTATGTGTCATAGGTTTTCATATCATAATAATTCCATGCAAATATATCCTTGTTTATTTTCAACAAATGAATGAAAGAAGATCTTTCATCTGGTGAATGTCCAAGTCCTAAATTGGTGTTCTGAGGCTTATGATCAAATCCTAAGTTAACCAATTGAAATTTTAGAGTCGAAATTTGAAGCTTGCAATTATTTACCTTTTTGAACCTATCTTTCAAATCATATAAATCTTCCAATTTCACTACAAGTTTGGGTGAATAATTTTCCTCAGAAGATTTATTCAACTACTTGTCATGCTTATATTCATCAATAATTCGATCACAGTAAGACCCTTCAAATGTCAGAAAAATAGGATGTCATTGTCATCATTAAACAATCACCAATTAGTAATGTTGTCTCGAATGGAAGGGAGAAAAATTAATTCAATAGAAAATCTATCAAGACTGAAATCTTCAAGTGGGATGAGTTTGGAAGCAACATTTGTTAGGAGGTCAACACTAGAATTTTGTATTCTTGGGATAGGAGCTATGTTGAATGCAGTGAAATGATAAAGAAGGTCTTGGATGAAAGATTGGTAATGCTTAAGGTGACTAGAAACACAATTGATGTTGTTTCTAACTTGTTTGATAGCAATCTTTGAGTCACCAAAAACTTTAAGGTATTTGATTTCAAGATTAATTGATTTCTATAAGCCATGTATCGATGCTTCATATTCAATAGTGTTATTGGTACAATCAAGTTCCAATCTGCAAGCTATCATATTTTTTTGTCCATAAGGATTAACCAAGATGCAACCAGATCCTGCACCTTCATTACATTTTGATCCATGAAAATAAAGAGTCCAAAATAAACAATCATGCTTATTTACAAGGTTTTCTAGAATATTTATACACTTAAAAGAATCTGTTTGGGAGAAATTTCCAATTTGAGATGGAACATAGTCAACTAAAAAAGAAGATTCTTTTTTATCATCAAAATCAAAATCAGTAACTGAATATTTCATGTGTTTTTCCCTATCGAAATGAATTTGATTGGGTTTTCCATTGTAGGGAAGCCACATGTGTGACCAATCAGTTGCAAAGTAACCATGTAGTTTTTCAGATGAGTTTCTACTTAGAATAAGACCATAGAGTTCAGGGATGTCTACAACTAATATATCTATTAGTTGACAAACCTTTGAATTGGAAGCTAATCTTATTAAAATAGAATTCACTTATCCCAAAACTTTGACTTTTGTGCGATCTAATTGAACAATACGAAGAACATATTTCGATGCTGAAATATTTAATTTAAGACACACCACATAGGGCATGACATTTGATGATGCACCAAAATCCAGTAGACAGTTATGAACATTCTTGTTAAAAATCTCAAAATTCAATGAAAAGGGAGTAGTATGGGAATTTGAACTATCTCCAATCAAAATGGTATATTATGGGTCAATTTGTTATGAAAAGACTATTGACCACTATGTGTTAATGACCCATCGCAGTACACCCCCTTTTTTCGCAAAAGGGATAGCACATGATCGATGTGTTTGTGCCGTACAACTATCATCATCAATTTCACTTCCAAGATGTTATGTAAACCCTTTCGTGCATGTAATTTCCTAGGTAAACCTACTTTTCTGGTGACGATCTACATTCTGAGAGATTTTTTGTCCCATCGATTCATTCTCGGATGGTCGTCAAAGTTTTCCTTCAGTCTTACCCCAAAGCCAGAATGCATTTTGTCACTAGGATCTTACACGAGTACTAGTGTTATAGACCGAGTCCATTTAAAAGTGATTTGGGAATAATTCTAACTATTTGGTTAGGTTATTTGATTACAAATTTCTTGGTTTGCTGGATTATATTTTTGTCGCAGAAATGGGTAGTCTATGAGTCTTTTACAAATGGGTTTTCCTCCTTGAGATGTAAAAAATGTGAAAATCATGATGTAAAATGTCTTGAGGGTTGGAAAAATAATTTATCCCCTCATAGGTTAATTAATTAAATTTTTTGGCCAAAAACTAATTAAAATCCTAAGCCAGAAATTTAATTAATTCTAGGTCCTAGGTAAATTTAAATTCTCCAAAGGAAAAATTCTTCAGTCCTTAAAAATCAAAATTTAAAAGGTCCCGGGACTAACATAAATTAATTGTTTTGATAAATTTTAAGCTTTTGTTCACTGGGGTTAAGTCAAAGTCAACATTTTGGGGAAATTAACTCAAAAAAATAATTTTTGAGTTAATTAAAATGCATTTAATTGAAAAATTCGAATTTCCTCAAGAATTTAATATTTCGATGGATGAGATTAAAAGAAATTTTAATCCTCATCAATGATCGAGATTGTTTTAACGAGGATCAGTGGAGCTAGCTATTGGAGGATTTATCTTTAAATAAGAAGACATTCGTCAATCAATTCATCCGACCTTTGAGTCGTGTGTTTAGCGAAAATTTCTCGTGTAATTTTATTTATTTATTTTAATTTTTTTTTTTAATTTTTATTTATTCATTTATTTTTTTAATTTTTTATTTATTTTTTATATTTTAATTTATTTATTTTTAATTAATTAATTTTATTTATTTTTATTTTAATTTTTATTAATTATTTAATTTATTTTTTTTAATTTATGTTTTAATTTTTAATTTTATTTATTTATTTACTTTTATTTTTATTTATTTTTTATTTTTTCGGATAATAAAGAAAGACTTTGGGGTTAATTTTCATCAGTGTTACTCTTCATGGAAATGTTGTAAGATGTATCATTTTCATGTACAATTTTCTTTTTTAGTCATTAATGATAACTTCTAAAGAGTGATTTGAATACAAGTATCTTACTCAGTCGTTGAGATTTAAGTGATAATTTAAATTATGAGTGTAATAGAAGGTATATCTATTTATCTAAATTTTATTATCATTTTATCACTCTATTTTGATGGAAGGATTGAGTTTTGCAAGAAAATCTTGATTTTGAAGTCATCAGGTGTTCGGAGAAGTTTTCAGTTGGACCAGCCAACTCCTTATATGTGCTTCTTGAAGAGCCCAACTAGGATAGTTCCAGGCTTATCATAAGAGTTTTAGCGGTGATTCATGAAAGGATTTGAGCTAGGCACCTCCTTTAAACTCTAAAAAAAATCATTTTTTATGTATGAAATTGATAAATCTCGCTATTGAGAGCCTTAGATTATCAAATCTAGGAGCGGAGTTAGACTCACACTCCCTAGATCTGATAGGCCTGCCATTCTTGTACATAGATCTATAATTTTTTTTTGGTTTTAGTTTTTATCATTGTATATATCGTTTGGGTGTTTTCTTATTGTCGTGCAGCTACATATATGAAGAAGAAAATTGTGTAGAGTCCAGATCTAGGCCCTAGAGGGTAAGATCTGGATCTCTGGGGTTCATCAACATCATTTTGTAGGAATATTATTCAAATTAATTTTGCAGTATAAGGGTTTGAAGAGTTTTAAATCTGGAAAATTTTATAAGGGTTCCAAAATTCTTAGATTTGGAAATTTTCATGAGGGTTTCAAGGTTAGATTTGAAGCAAGTGGATTCAACATTTTAATTAATATTTCTGGAAAGTTTTCAAAGGGTTTATGGGCTACCATTTTTGGTGATTGGTTTGCTACTTCGGTTTTTGGGTTCACTGTGAAATTTCAAAAAAAAAAACCTTTGCTGCCATACTCTTTCTTCTGCATTTTTCTTTTTTTGCTGCATTATCACACCAAACAAACAAATCCGCATCTACTCCTTCTTGCGTGCAACTTTCCCTCCTTCCAAATCTGCACTTTCTTTTCATTTGTTGTCATCATCCCCCATCTGGCTTGCATTCTCTTTTGCTGCCTATCGCTCCTCCCTCTGTCTGCATACCCATCCCTCAAAACCTTCCACTCCATCATTGGCTTCACGTTGCTAGAAGTTTGAACTCTTCCATTGTTGTCGTCGCTGCATCTCCATCCTCTTGACTACCTGCGAATTTGAGAATCCTTCATCCTCCAACCTACAAACCATATTCCCTAACTGATGGCTTTGCTTGTTACCTATCCAACAGACCTCATCTCTCTTTTTCCGTCATGAGTCCCCCCATTCACCGCCGCCCGAGCATGTATGCACAAAAATAGCAAAGCATTTCTATTTTTTTTATTTGGTTTTGTATTTGATTTTAGGTTTTAGTTAGTGCAACTTTTATTTTTCCATTTGTATGGTTATGTAATGTTATGAGTTTAGGTTTGATATTTTTATTTTTTTAGCTTGGTTAGGTTTCATTTCATTTTGATTCTAATTTGAATTTTTTTTTTTACTTTTCATTAATTTTTTTATTTCATTTTAAAAGATCTAAAACATTAAAAAAAAATTAAGAAAGTTTTTCTCTTTTCTTTGTGGCATTTGATTTTTTTTTTTTTTTTTTTTACTAAATTCAAAAAATATAAAAATTTCTAAAATCTAAAAAGTCCTAAAAAAAAAAAAAAAATATATATATATATATATATATATATATATAATATATATATATATAATATATATATATCTAAAAAATTTAAAAACATTTAAAAATCTAAAAAGTTGAAAAAAATTTAAAAGATATAAAAAAATTTAAAAACATTTAAAAATTCTAAGAAGTTTAAAAAAAAATTAAAAAATCTAAAAAAAAATAAATTATGTTGACTAAGGAATTAAATTAAAGGGATTCAAGCATTCACATTAATTTTTTTAATGTGGCCTATGGCCCATTAAAATTTTAATTTATTAACCCTTTTGATTTATTTTACTTCTTCAATTTGTCTAAGGAATAATTAAGATGCTAATTTAAATTTCCTTGGTATTTTTTGGTTCTAAGTGCAAAATCTTAATTTTTCATGTTTCTTCCATGGTCAAGGTGCGATAAATGTTTTAAATTATATTGCCTATAGGAGAAAGTTAATTAATTCTAGATATGGGTTATTGAAGAAGATCATTTTTAATCTAGGATCATTGTTTAGCATTTAATTTTCATAAGTTTTCATGAGATTTAATTGCTAGACATATTGTTGTTTTGGGCGTTTATATTGATCATTCATAATTGTCACTTACTTGAGATATCTTGTTTTCTGCTTAATTTATGGTTAATTGAATATAAGGAACTAGTCTATAGTCATTTATATTATGTGGTTGTGTCTTGTGTTTAATCTATTCATCTCAGTTAACCAATATTTGTCCTAAATTCATTAGGTTTTCCATATTCAAGTCTCCTAGAACCTGTGATCCATAGGCTATTCTCATTCATTCACCTTAAGGACTACCCCACTTGACTTGCCTAGGATAAAGTCTAAACAGAGTGAGTAAGGATTAGAGTGACAACCCTTACTCTGAGCATTGTCGTGGTGCCTAGATGCTTTGTGCGACAACAAAGACATTAGGAGTTTTTCCTTTCCCTTTTGAGGCCTTTACAGTGACAAGAATAGGTAATGGAGATGCGAAAACTGCATTCAATTCTTTAAGTAAAAGCTTCTGCTATTGTTTTAATTTACTAACCTCATAAAGGAAAATGTTGGCTTTGACTTTTTTCATGTGCTCAATAATATTATATTCCATAGTATCGAAGATTATCAAAGTCCTAGATGAAGAAAGAGATTTAGAAGTAGTTGGAAGAGAATATGAAGATGGAGCAGAAGGCTTCTTAATTACACCTTTGTCCTTATTAGGAGAAGCATGGGACTTCTATTTTTGATTTACTGGAGATGGATCAACAAGTTCCTTACTTCTAGTGCTCACTAGTGGGGCCTCTTCTTCTTATTCATTTTCTGAAGTGGTTAGGATGAAATCCCATAAACCATGATATTCTGCTAATTATTCTTCTTGGGATTCTTCAACAAAATAAGTTGATTCTTCCTCTTCATCATCTTGAGAAAATTCGACATTTGATATAATGGTAGGCAGTTGTGACTATGATGGTTGATTCCTTTTGAAAGGCCCAAAGGGATTTTTAGAGGTTACAACTACTTGATTTTTAATATCTACCATTTCATTAGACATTGTCTTCAAAGGATTTTGTAATCCTTCCATGTCAAAAGGATCTTTGGGGGATTTCTTCTTGGATTCATCCTTGAAAGTAACTTTTTTGGTTTTCTTTCTTTCATCAAGATCAATTTTCTTCTCAAGAGAAAGGATTCTCTTTTCCATATATAGATCTTCTTTCATGTTATCAAGCAATACAGTTTTATTGGTTGTATCTATGAACATATTAATATTTGAAGGAAGAGCAGAGATATACCATTCAATCTATACATTGGTACCTGGTCTAGAAGTGTCTGGGATCTTATTCAACAATTTGTTGAATATAGAATTAAAATATTTGATTCTTTCATTTGGGTTCGCCTTAAGATTTGATAAGTCATTAATCAAAGTGGAATTTTTTTGGTCATCACCAAATTTAAAAAGAAAAATCTCTTCGAACATATCCCAATTTGTTATTGATTCAGCAGGAAGAGAAAAATAGCAAGATCCTGTAAATCCTTCAAATGTGTAAGGAAAAAGTCAGACAACATAATCTTCTTCTGTGACTCCATTTAGATTGATGTCTAACATGAAATTGTGAAGATGTTCCTCTCTAGGGAGGCCATCATCAAGATTAAACTTAGGAAGCCATCTCTCTGGGTGTTATGGAAGAGGGTGTAATGGTGGAGCCATCTATACTTCCCCATTGTTATTCCATGGTATTTGGGCCATTCTGGGAGTACTAGGAGTAGAGGAAGTAGTAGAAGATGAGGTGGGTGGTGGATATTGAGCCAATGTAGAAGCTACTCAAGTAGTGCTATTGATTATAGTTTCACTAGATGATTGTGTTTGAGGAATGTGAACGGATGGGATGAGGGGTTGATAGGAAGAAGGTAAAGAGGTAGATGAAGAAGTAGGACCGAGAGAGGGAGTAAGAGGAGAAGATGATGATGTAATATCACTAGCAGAATAATGAGATTCAGGGGTATTTTTCTTTCTCTAATGAGTAGTTAATGGGAATTCAATAGGTTTAAATCCAAGTTTTTCACTTCAGGATCTAGTTAATACACCATAAGGTTGCAAGTATGAGGAAACTCTTCCTTCGTATATATCATTTTGGATAGAGTTTTCTCCATAAATAGAAATTTCTTACTATTTTTGGATCAAATACAAAACTTCAGGAGGCTCATTAGGTATTTGATAAGAATTTTGGCGAGCTAACTTTGGAAATGTGATAGGAGTCTTGGTGGCTATTTGAAACACTCCAGATATTGGGTTAGGATATTTGGAATGTGATCTGGAATTTGGTGGTGATTTTGAGGGAGAATGACTCTTAGAATGAACTCTTAGTTTAAGAGTGGATCTTCTTGCCATTCATAGCCTAAAGGCCCTCCTTCTAGCACAAAACGTGTTGAAGTCTCAAAATTCTCTACCTCAACATTAGGGAAAACCACCCAGCCAGGAATTTAAGATTATTTAATAGGACAATATATATTATCAAGTATTTTATGAGGTTAAAACAAATTAATATAACTAATTTAATTAAAGAGTTAATTAAATTAGTTGATTAAACTCATTGCACATATAAGATATCATTTTCATGCATATACTTAACAAATTTCAATCAAACACATCAATAGTGATAAATGCTTAATTGCTTGCAAAACATATATGATAAGCACAATTAAAATAACCATTCAATCTCATAAACAAAATACTAATACATAGATACTAGTACCAAATATATGTTGACTCTTCTCATAAGTGAAACAACAATGGTTCCACTTTCTATGAAGATCACTTCAAGCTACAATAGTGTAAACCAAAAGATTTCTTACCAAAATTCAGAACCCCTTCTTCATATAAATGAAGGGAATTTATAGTTTCTAATCAAACTAAAAATATGGAAAAGTGCCATAAAATACTGAAGGGGTTTCAACAAACCACATTTGAAATAAATTAAAAAGATAATAATATATTGTAGTTGTAACAACTTGACTATGAGTGAGATGAAGGATGCTCTCCCATATGTTGTTGAAATTCACATATATATGTCATTGTCTTTAATTCAAGTGGATGATGAGGTTGTATGTGCATATGAGTAGTGAATAACACATTGTTGAGTGCTAGAAATAGATGGGTAGTCATGTTGGAGAGACACTTTAGCATTAGCCATTGACTATGTGGTTTAACTAATAAATGCCAATGGCATTCCAGGTCAACCTTTGACAGATTCTTGATTTTCTCGGCCTTATTTTTTGATGATTCTTGCCATGTTTTAGTCAAGAATTTCACATTGGGTAAAGTATCCTCAGGGAAATTTGAAATCAAGTTGGCCTATAATAAGCTGTCACTAATTGATTCAGTGAGAGTGTTCGAAATATCCCTGGCACTGAAGATTTCCATTTCTGCATGCTTGAGTTTTATTTACCACTCTTGTAAAACAATCTCTCTATGTGATTCTTAAATTTTAGGGAGATCAACTGATCTTCTTTCTGTACTATCATATCACTCTATACAATCTAGAATATTCTCCTTGACTTCCCTATAATATGTCCTTAGATCAGACAATTGATTCACCAATGAATAGCTTGATTGACATAAGTCATGGATAGTGGCTAGTTTATGACAAAAAAAATTCTTGTTGAGCAAGGAGAATGTTAGTTCTCATGCTTCTTTCTTGTGGTGAAGTAAAATTATAAGTGTGTACACGAATGAATTCCTCTATCCCAATAATTGGTCTAGCCACAACAAATAAATTTTCTAGAAGATTTCCTTAGGTTAGAATCAATCAAGAGGGCCTACCTCTTGGTTGCTTATCCTGCTTGATGATGTCCTCGCTTGCTCGCTCCAGCAATCTCTCGCTTCCTTCTTCAAGCTCCTGAAACAAGTAAACAACAACATCACACAAACATAATAATAGACAAATTGCAATTCAACCTACTTAATGAGTTAAGAAGCATCAAGACACGAATATGTAATATTAAAAAACATGTAGGAAATTAATTGATATTTGCATATATTAATATCAAAGAGTGATTACAACCATTTGTCTTGACGTTGCAGTCTTCCTCTGATAAGACCATGTTCCCACACACTTATGCTAGCACTCCATCATAGCTTCAAACAACAATAGTTTAAAGGCTCTTCCCTTTAGGCTTCACTCCAAACCAAACACACTTCTCCCTCACAAAACTAGATGGCCACAACTAGTAATATCTTGCTTGTCTAATCAAAATAGTATACTCACACTCAACCAACACTCTAACTAGCTTGGGCTTGGGAAGAAGGGAGGTTTATATAGGAAATATGGATGGGAGATGGATCCTCTTCTCATGGGAGAAGGACTGATCTCTTGAGGTAGTTCCACCATTATAGGGGAAAGGAGCCCAAATTGTCATCCTTGACCCCATCTGGCCAAACCATTTACCAGACTTCTGTTACAGAGGTTCTAGAGTTGGAAGCTTCAACTCTAATTTAAGAAACTTTCCATAATAGGACTGACGTGACTGGAACACAACTTAGTCACACCTATCGACATGGGGAATAGTGATAATCTCTGTACATCGGCACAGGGGAGACAAAGGTCATTATCGCTGGTCTTGTAAACTGGGGAAAACAGAAATTTCAGGGAAAATGGTGCAAAAAGGAAATGATCTGCTCATGAAGAGGGACATGATGGGAGTTTCTCCATGAAGGCAAAGCATGCAGGGTTCATTGTAGAGGTCCTCTAGGATCAAGGAATGAGGAGTACAAGGACAGTGACAAAACATTGTGTAACAGATGCCCCCTATAGTGTGAAGGCCGAGCCGAAGTGAGGGATAAATGGTTTATAAATTAGTGTGGGGAACTAGTCTTCTATCAGAAAAACTGCAAGCAAGTACAAATACATATACATAAACTGAGATGTTTGTCAAATGATACATGAATCATGGCATGGATGCAGCCTTCTAGAGAATGATCATGTAAATGGATCTAGGTATGGGTGCAACCATCTGTCAAAGAGGATCATAATGAAACCAAGGTATGGTCACAACCATCTAATAATGAGAAGGATCACATATGATAACTCATGGTTTGGTTGTAGCTAGCCATCTGAAAGAGACATGCATATCATCATAACCATGTCACATCATGTCGCAACTTGAACTTGTGTGATCTTAGTCTAGGGTCTTGCACTCCAACACGACCCGATCAAAGTACAAATTCTAGCATGCGAATAAATGTGTTGATGTCGAACATGCTAGAAAGTTGCTTAATTCCTGGTCAATGATGTAAACTGTTAAGTAGCGTGAGAGAAACCACCAATAATGAAAATGGCCCTCGAGGTACTATTAGCACAATTCATGGGATGTGAATACAAGAACTAAATTCGAACACCCATGAAATCACTCGATCAAAAGCTAATGATGTCAACTTGTCATCGAGTGTGAAGAACTTGCCATTTAGGCATGAAAGCTCTAAGGTACTGGAAGGGAGTCTCTCGATCAACTTCCCAGATAATGAGTTGATGTCAATGGAAAGAGACTGTGTCAAAGAAGGGCCATAATGAATCACACATCATCGACGTAAGATGAGAGGATGAAAAATGATTTTTTGATGATACAAGGAAACAGAGGCAAGTGTAACTATAGAAGGGCAACTCTTGAACATATCGATGGCACCACTGGAAGTTTAGCGACTTTTGGATCCATGGGATCGGTGGTCATGATGACGTGGTAGAGATAAAATGGAAGACAAAAGTGAACGGCCCAACCCCAGGAAGGTCAACGATATAGAGGGGGATGTCCCAACCCAACACGAAGAAAAGAGTGTCATGTTCAAGAGTGATCTACTGACATGACCGATAGATTTCTAAATTCCCCCCCGCACCATTTCTGGCCAGTAACCCAAATTTTTTTTAATCGCAAGCTTGAAGGGGATAGCATATTCTTGCACTATAAGTTCATCCTTAGGACAAATCCAACCTGGTAAGTTTAACGAGCCCTAGGAAGAAGAAGCTCATGTTTGTCATGATGACAAATCTGATGTTGTTTAATAGTTTAACGAGTCCGAAAAAGGTGTAACTCAGTATCTTTTTCATGTTTAGAGAGCTTGAAAAAGACATGTAAAAGAAAATTCCACATGGTCCATTTTCGTATGTTTGTGTTTCTCAAGCCCAAAAAAGTAGAAAGCAATACTTTAGAGAACCGCTTGACCATTTCAGTCAAGGAGTACCTTTTTTGTAAATAGCGCATCCCAGCTCGAAAAAGGGGTAAACTTATACTGGGTGCTTGACGTTTCACATCCATTAACGAGTTCGAATAGACAAGGGATTGGCCATCTTTTTGCTTTTAAAGGGTCAGAAAATAGCTATAAGTGGACCCCCCCTTTTATTCTCTTTAATGAGTCAAAAAGGAAAAAATACTTGGTAATCTTTTCATATGAGTTTAATGAGTCGAGAAAAGAGATGAAATGTGACTCATTGCTGTCGTCAAACATCCATCACCTGTTGCTGCACAAGTAAGGAAAAGTGTATTAACAAGTCCTTGAGGTAAAATAGGTCAACATATTTACAAAACCCAATATTTTCATGAAAAAATGAATCAAAAGGGGAAAAATAAATATATTTTTACCATTTACCATTTTACCTTTGCAGTGAAGACTTTTTACCCTCTTTTTCCCTAGTTTGTTGGAGCAGATTACAGGAGATCTGGGAGGTCAATCGACGAGCCGTTAGTTCCAGGTAATAGCCAAAACCCTGAGCTTCATTTTCATACTATTCATTTTTGTTTTTATCCATATTTTATGATTTTTAGGGAGGCTTTTTAGAAAATGTTTCGCCCTTGGTTAGCGTGATTTCCGGGGATGGGATCATGCCGGCTGAGGGTTATTTGCATAACCATCTGCGCTGACCGGTGTGAATATTTCTAAAACAGGCATGCTAGTGCCGTGGATAGGGAAAAAACATTTTTTCTCCAGAAATGACCGTTAAAACTTGAATTTTATGTGTCAAAATTGATCATTGACTCAAATAAATGGCTTTTGCAAGAGAGAAATTACCGAAAATGTTGGATTGGAAGGAAAGAGAACATGAAGAAGTTGACACCCAGGCTTTGAGGGCTTGCAGGCTCCTCAAATTTTTCCTTACACCAAGGATGTGAGCCCAGCCCAAGCTTCTTCGATACTTGATAAGCCTTTGGGACATCAATCGCGAGATTTTTGTCATTACGGACCAGGAGCTAGAGTTGAAAACTTCAGATATCTACTTCATCACTGGACTGTCTAACAGAGGGGAGCTAGTGAACTTGTATGGGTCACATCCGATCAGGGCAAGCATATCTTCCCTGCTTACCGAACATTGTCCTGATACCCTAAAATCCAAGAGTGGGAAGATAGAGATTTCAAGTGTATGGGATCTGACACGGAGGGTGCTTTTGTTGACTATTAATAGAGTGGTGGGGTCCCAGGAGGAACATGAGACTAACAAGTCGAAGTTCCTTTATGATATCGATTGCACAACTACTACGATCTTCAATTGGGAAAAGTCCATGAAGATCAACATCAAGCGCTATTTGTCCAAGGCCGAGGCCAGGAATCTGAAGCAATTTGGCCTCAAATCAGTACTTGTGACCTTTTTCCTGGAACGAGTGCCACTATTCCAGTATCAGTTGACTGAGGTCGATCCTCCTACACCACACGATCCCCGGTTGGCATGTTGGAGTCGTTTGATACCTAGGATCACTGGGGGTCAGCATATGTCATATTGAATGACATTCTTCTGATGGCTACGATGAGAAAAGATCGTCGTGGAGGGCTGGCCATACAACGGCATTGATTTCCATGGAGACCGAGATATGCCCTTACGAGATGGAGAGGACTTCAGTGACGAAGGTAAAAAATCAAATCAAATTTTTTATTTTGATGTTTTTTAAATTTTTTTTGATATATGCATGCTTATAACATTTCTCTTGTCTATGCAGATGTTGGACTAGAGTGGCTAGCTAGGATGTCCTCGATATCCAGGCACATCCCCCATCCTATTGATGTTGTTGCCCCTTATCAGGAAGGGAGTGATAATATGTAGGAGATGGCGAGGAACCTTGAGGGGTTGACTCATGGTATCCCAGAGTATGCTCGGATAGGAGACATGCCTCGGTGGTACTAGAGGCACACAGTGGGAGTCTCAGATCGGATCTACCAACTACTGAGTGATGTCGCATGAACTATTTCATGCTTTCATGACCACCATGCTGAGTAGTTCCTAGGTCTATCACTTACATATTTTTTTAGGCCTGTGTGCCATAGATGTACGAGGCCTGCGAGCTGCTGATGTTATTATGGAAACACATATTATTTGTTGGGTTCTGATGTATCAAACATTCACACACACACACACAGATATATATATATATATAGTATATATTAAATATATATATAGAGAGAGAGAGAGAGAGAGATGTTGTATTTTCCTATTTATTATGGTACAAATGGTTTGTATTATATTTTACATGTTTCACAAATGTCTATCCAACACGTAATTAGCTAATGCATTTGTCAATATATTCATGCATCTAGGAATATGATGATACGTAATATAGTTAAAATTTCTTTCTAATAGACAAATACAGAGATACATTCGTAATATTTGAGGGTTAGTAACAAAATATTGCTTGTTGAGTTGAAGGACGACAACATGTGAATCTAGGTTGACAACCAATTCCCTGATGGCCAGGGTGATGGCTTCTGATAACAGTTCGATGACCTCACTATATTCAGCAATGTTGTTGGTTGTACAACTTAGGCAAATACCTTGAAGGTCAATCAACTCACCATTGGGGTTATATATAGCCCATGCCACAGATGATAGGTTCCGGGTAATTCGGCAAGCACCATCGGCGAAACCAACATGAGGAGTTGTGGACATCTGCAAAAGCAAGAAAAACATAGTAAATAGGAAAGTTGTTTGAAAACTATCACACAAAACCATGTCGTAAAAAAATGAATCACACATTAATGTACACATGTAATTATGCAATATGACCTAATCATAGTAATTTTTGAGTTAAAGCCCGTTTCGGGGCTTATCGAGAGGATTTCCTTCATAATCAATAAGCTCATAGGCTCCTTTTTGCAAAACACATTTTACAATATAGGGCCCATACCACATGGGTTTGAACTTCCCTGCCCTAGCTTATTATTAGCTTGGTTGTATAGTAGGACCAAATCAGCCTTAGAGAAAGTGCGAGGGGAGACTGACTGGTAGAAATGGGATTTGACCTATTTTTTTGGTGTTTCGATGACCAAGGCAGTGAGACGGCGAGTCTCATCTAGTCACTCTAAATATAAGAGGTGTTCCTCTTGAGGTGATGTTTCGGGGAGGAGTTCAACAACGAACTTGAGTGAATGAATCTCACATTCAATCGACAATGTATAGACTAGCTGGAATGGTGTGAAACTAGTTTCGTATTTGGTTGAAGTTTGGTAGGAACATAGAGTTGAAAAAATCATGAGATGCCAATTTGACTTGTGCATCCCAATAGTACACTGAAGAATGGTGATCAAAACCTTGTTCATGGCTTCAACTTGGCCGTTGGCCTGAGGGTAATATGGGGTCGAGCCACCGTGGCGCAAGCCCAATGCAGATGTCAGTTCTTCCATCATTTAATCTCTGAAATGGGAGCCATGGTCTGTGACAATGGCTTAGGGTACGTCGAACCTAGAAATAACATGGTTAAAAAGGAATTGAGCCACTAGCTTACCATTTGTAGAATATGTAGGCATCGCTTTGGACCATTTGGTAAAATAATCCACAACAACAATAATATAGCCAGCTCCCTGGTCGAACGAGGGTCACATGTCATATAATCGATGCTCCATTTGGCAAAGGGAGCAATGGTAATGATGGGGTGTAGGTGAGTGGGTGGGGTGTGCATCTTGCATTGGTAAGTTTGGCATTCATGACACTTGCGGACAATAAAAATGCAGTCTTTGAAGATAGACGGCTAGAAGTAACCAGCATGAAGGATTTTTTGAGCTGTAGTGTAACCAGACATATGACCACCACATGCCCCAGAGTGGAAATCATTGAGAGCTCTTTAAGCTTCCTTAATCGTGAGGCATCAACGAAGAATAGAATCGACGCCGACACAGTAGAAAGTATTGCCAATAATATGGTAGGGTTGGGAATGATGCCAAATTCTTCGACGATCATCCTTGGCCAACACGTACCAAAACATGGAGGTTTGGAGATACATGATGATATCACCGTACCATGGATCAAGGGTGCTAATCAGGAAAAGGGTCTCATCTGGAAGTTATTCATCCGCACCAGCAGGGAGAGCTTTGGAGGGAAGGGAACAAAACGATTCAGTGAAAACAACTGGCTTCTTATATTTGGCCGTAGTGAAGACCAAATCAAATTCTTGCAGGAGAAATATCCATGTAGAATACTTGCCCCCTAGCAACTAACGAGTCAAGATATAGTTCATAGGGTTGCATTCAGAGATCACTATAGTCGTACGTAAAAGAATATAGTGCCGCAAAAGTTGAACATCTTGAACGGTAGCCAAAGCCAACTTCTTGACATGTGTGTAACGCATTTCAGTGTCGAGGAGATTCTGACTAAGGTTGTAGATCACATGCTCACCGCCTTCATCATTGTCTTGAACTAGCACCATAGCAATAGTGCTAGAAGTTGCGACCAGGTAAAGGAAGTAATCTCGATAATAGTCCAGTGGATGCAATAGAGGAGAATTTATGAGGACGACCTTAAGGTCATCAAAATATTTTTGGGCCACCTCGTACCATGCAAAGGGCATTCCTTGTTTGAGAAACTAGGTAAATCTTGTAGCTAGTCTAACATAGTTGGGTATAAAATGACGAAGAAAGTTGAACTTTCCTTGTAGGCTTTGGAGTTGGTGCAGTGAAGATGGAGGGGGTATATTTACAATGGCCTTGACTTTTAGCGGATCCAGGAAAATCTCATCCTTGGAAATGATGAAGCTGAGGAGTCGTCCAGATTCCACGCAAAAAACACATTTGTGTGGATTTAACCAAATGTTATAGTGCCTACAGCATAGAAACTTCTACCAAAGATGGTCTTGGTGATCTCGGCGCTTACGAGAATGGGCAGGAATGTCATCCAAGTAAGGCTGGATAATGTTGCAAATATCATGAAACACATAGGACATTGCCCGTTGAAATGTGGCTCCAACATTTTTGAGGTCACAAGGGAGCTTCTTATACGCGAACATACCCCATGGGGAGATAAAGGTTGTCTTTTCTTGGTCAGCCAGTGCAATGTTAATCTGGTTATAACCACAAAAATCGTCCATAAAGGGAAATATCTTGCTCCTGGTACATTCATTAATGATTTGATCAATGAAGGGAGTAGGATAATTATCTTTAGGACAGGTACGACTAAGGTCTCGATAACCTAAGCAAACACAGATCATGCCTTTTTTTTAGTCACCGGGACAATATTGGACACCCAGTCTGTAAGGGGGATGGGGTAAATGAACCTAGCTTTGAGAAGATTTTCGACTTCACCCTTAATAGAAGCAGCCTTTCTAGGGTACAACGAGCGAAGCCGTTGGTGAACAGGCTTCGCATGTGGATACATTGTTATATCATGCACCACGATACTAGGATTGATGCCAAGCATTTCTTCGTAAGACCATGCAAACACATAACGAGATTCTTGAAATAGACAAGTATATATCTTGATCTCATCTAGAGAAAAAGATACCCCAATATGAACGTGTTCAATGACATCGGGTTTGATAGAAATGCAAATTAGCATCGTTTGGGTAATATTACCCAAATTTTCTTCTGACCATACTTCATGAGTAACAGTTGGTGGTAGAAATAGAGAAGAGGACTCTTCGAAAGTGGTAGACATGACCGTTGGGAAAGACAGGAACGAGGAGTGATGATGAGTATCAATCCATGGTGGTTCCTCAAGAGACATGATTTCCATGATACCTTCATTGGTGAAGAAGGTCTTGGCTAAGGGATCAGATGATTCCAAAGTGCCAAACTAGGGGGATAGAGAATACATATCGAGAGAGGTATTCGATATATGAGAATCAAAGGATACAGAGTTCGAAACTGAAACAATTTACATGTAATTGACTTCGGCGAGACTAAGTAGCATTACCTCACCCAAAGCATCAACAAGATCTATTGCAGGTATGACCCAGGGATTAGATTTGACCAAGACCATGTTGACAGAGGCAACATGAGGAGGTGGGAGTGGAAAAATTCCCATTAAGGTAGAATCTTTGAAGATACATGCCCCCACACTCTCATAGGGAGCACCAGAGTGCTTGACATACAGAACATTTCCATTCGAGGAGGAAGAGGCAAAGAAATAAAATTGATCGACGATGACAATTTTCCCTTGATGGGGAAAACAGATCACGTGAAACAAAGAGGAGGCCATGACATGCATGGCATGAGTCGAACTTCAGTCGAGTAGAATATTATAATTGAGATTGTCATCAACAATCTCTACTTCAACTTGCACTGTCTTGCCTTCCAGGGTGATGGAAAGGTTGGTTAAGACACCGAAGGGTCATGAAACATGCTCATCGAAAGCTTCCAAAGTGTTTAGAGACTAGTTCAGTGTAGGGGAACCAATAGCCTTCCAACATGCAGTTGACATGATGTAGGTAGAAGCACCTTCATCAATGATAGTGCAGTGGATGGTCTTATCGTTAATGATTACTTGAATAAGAAAGGAAATTTGATGAGGGATCTGTGGAGCATGGTTCTCCAGATCAAAACAGATCAAATTAAAATAGGTGGGATCTATGCCCTCGATAGCCGACAGCAAAGATTTCCACTGTGATGGGTAGGTTTGGAGTAACTCGAGAGCTGACATGGCTAACGGCGCCTGTGTGAGATCTTCAACAATATTGTAGTGTTGAGTGGCTTGGGCATTGGGATTATACAAGGATTTCTGCAACACACCTCTAGAGGGTGGCCGCGCAGTGGAATCAGGGTTAGGGCACTCGATTTGTAGAGGGCCATAACTCAGGGTAGAATAAGAAGATGCATCTTCTTTTTCTTTCCCAACTGTCGAAGCTAGAGTTTGATAATATTTCAATCAGGTAGCCACATTAATGGGCATGCTCATCATGAACACTTGAGATCCAGTGGAAACAGATCAGGGTTGGTCTACCATTTGAGTTTTCTGAGATAGAAACAACTCTTTAAGGACAGCAGTGGTCCCTTTGAGCATACGACTAACTTCGGACCATCGTGGAAAATCATTAGTATAGTGATCCTCCTCACAAATGAGGCAGGGATAGTTAGGTTTCCGTTGCGAAGATTTGCTAGAGGACAATTTGGGGGGACCCTATTTTGGGGTGTCGACTTTAGCTTTGCCTTTTCCTTTCTTTTTTCCTTTCGAGGATTTTTCCGTTGTGGTAGACTGGACAACGTGGACGTATGAGGTTTTACCAGGGCCTGGCGGATTTTGAGATGGACTATTAAGAGCAACATTCGAGACCGACTTATGTTTAGAAGAAGTTTTAGCAGGGGTCTGGGATACTGAACCAATAACTGCATCAACGAAAGGAACAACTGGTGACTTTGATGTTGTGAGATCGGATGATGGCCATGGAGCATTGGGTAACAAATCGTATAAGGTGCCGGACTAAGAGTAGACCAGATCCAAGTATTGGGCACGAGCAATGGATTTTTCTTCAGTGACACACCCACCCATATCTATATCGTGAGTAATTAGGGCTACAAATGATTTGGTAAACCATTCAGTCAGAAACTGATAAACTATCCTAAACTTGATCAGGTGACATCTACGTCTCCATTCATGGATATAATCAGAGATGTGTGTTGCAATGTCTTTCTTAAGTGATGTGAGCAAATAGGTGCCAGTTGCATAACGAATTGACAGCTGAAAATGTGTGAGGAAAGCCATGGCCAATGAATTGAAGTCATGGAAAGTACTTCGAGGTAGCTCGATGTACCATTTCGCTGTAGCACCCATGATGGTTCATTGGAAAAGATGAAGACAAATGGAATCGTCCACATATGATTTCGATGAGCACCAGAGGTGATATGTCATCACATGGGCCTAAGGATCTTCTTTAGCTTTTCCATTGAACTTTGGGCAATCACTTGGTATCTTGGATGGCACCACAAGCTAGTATGGCAAATGAAGAATTAGATCATTCGTAAGACGTGATACATTTGGCAACTCAAGTGTAGCCAAGAAAGGTAATTAAGTGTTAAAAGGCATGGGAGGTCGATAAGCAGGCCCATAAGGAGGAGCCCATCCCTTTTGGTAAGGATTTTGGCCCCAAAATGGTGGATTTTAGCCATATGGCGTCTAAGGCTACCCCCATTGTAGATTACCTTAACCATAGGGAGGATTCAGACCTTGAATACCTTGAAACTGTCTAGGCACATGTTGCTGATAGGCAACGTATGGGTTAAAAGGTTTTTGAGCCTATTGACCTTGGACATATGGATATGGGACTTGTTGTCCTAGAACATAGGGATGTTGGGCCTGTTGTCCCTAAACAAGAGGGTTCTAGAATTGCAGTCCTTGGGCATAAGGTTGAAACACTTGTTGCACTTGGACCTAGGAGTTTTGTTCCCAGTGGCAGGATTCTACGCTTTTTGACCCTGGACAAGAGGATTCTATATCTGTTGTTGCAAGTTTTGACTTTGACCCTGTCCCTACAAAGGTTGACCTTCTTAATATGTATACAAGGGTTGCTTCTGCCCGGGTTGGTTTGGCTATTATAAGGATTGACCTTGCGGTTGAAAAATTTGTCCCTGGAGCTGCAAAGGTTGGCCCTGTGAGGGCATGGGTTGAGAGGTATGCGAAGCATATTGCATCTACTGTTGCAATTGTTGAAAGGACTGACCTTACAGTTGTTGCAGGTGACCTTGCTGCGGGATAATCTGCCCTTGTTGTTGCGCAGAAAACCCTTGCTACAAAAATGGTTTCCCTTGTGGTAACAAAGGCTGCCTTAGTTGGTGAAAAACTTGTCCTTGCCATTGCAAGCGTACTTGAACATTTCCCGAGAAATTTCTGTACTGAATCTGGTCATAGCCAGGCTGGATGTACTACCCAGATTGGAGGGTGTAAGGTTGATTAACCAATCCTTGAGAACCATATGGAATGTAAGGATTTTGGTATCAGAATTGAGCCCCATATGGCTGTTGATGTTGAACATTGCTTGATCCAGATGGACCACCAGGATTCTAAACCTGTTGGTATTGGACATTGCTTGGTCTAATGGGGTCAGCAAGGTTATAAATAATACCAGAAGAGGGCTGGTTTATACCAAGCATGTGAGCTTGTGAGCCACTCACATTAGTGGCACCTGACACCATAGAGACATTTAGGTTCTGCCCCCTAGGCGGTGGCACAACCTGGCCACTGACTAATGGGACATAAGAACTGACGGAACCAATCTTTGAAACCACCAGTTGTGACTGACGTGTAACTAGGATTGATGATACAAGAGTATTTGGGATGGTGGGTTGCACCGGGTGATCCAGATTTAAACAGGAACACAACAAATTACAGAGATAACCATAAACACAAAGATGCAACGAAATAATACTTCATTTCATTAATGTAAAACACTGAAATATGCTTACAAACAGTAATGGAAATAAACCAGCTAGGGTGATGGTAGATTATTTCTGAGAAGAGATGTGGTGGCTACATTCATTTGAACTGTGTTACAATGAAGCTTGAAGGACTATTTATTGTTGAGAAATAATTGAAAACCCTAAACATCCAAAAACCTAACCCTAGAAGATGAAAAGCGAAATTGTAGGCCTCGTTTGGGTAAATTGGTACATCAACTTCCTAGGGTTGTAACTTTGGCATACGATCTCTATTTGACACACATAGTACCTTGTTAGAAAGATCTATCCGAGAACTACAACTTTGGGAAGTTGCTCCTAGTTTTCCCCAAAAAATGTCATTTAAGGCCTCAAAACAGCTCCAGAAGTTTAGGACTCGAAAAATTGCTAAAAATAGTAAACTATGCTACAATTAAGGAAACTCAAAAGCTGATACAAACAATGGTGGGGTCCAAGTGGACATGGCAAGTGGCCACCAATATCCACTTGGATCATTCCTCCCAACTTAGGAAGCAATTGTCCCCATTGCGTTGAGTTCCTCCATGAGATGAGGAAAATTCTGCTGAACTTGGTCCCTGGTGAAGGAGTTGGCTTGCTTTGACAACTTGATATAGTTGGATATTCTACTGGCGAGTGTGCTTGATTTGTGTTTTTATGATCCAATTAGTTGTAGCTTGTTCCATGCAGTCTGGATTTAACTCTATGGGTGTGAGATATTCTGCAATGTCAGATGTGTCTAGTAATGGTGGAAAGTATGGCCAAAGGCAGTGCACATTGAAAACTGGGTGCAGGCCAAGGAATAGGGGAATGTTGAGCTCAAATGCATTATCTCCCATAGCCTTCGTAATGGTGTAAGGACCATATCAGAGTGACCTGAGTTTTTGATAGGCTCTGGTAAGGAGTTCCTTTTGCAAATGCAACCAGACTTTGTCACCCACCTGAAACTTGTGTGGCACCCAATGTTGATCATGTCACTACTTGTACTTGGCATTTTACTTCTCTAGAATGTCATGGACCTGCTGGAAAATATGTTGGATGTGTTCAATGAAGCTGTTTACCTTATCTGTTTCAGACTAGACATGAGCCGAATCTGCGTGAGTAGCTGCAAATGGAATGGCCACATCAATGGGACATAGTGGATGGAATCACAAGCCCACCTCAAAAGGTTTGTGGCCAGTCGAGCTATGGAGAGCCCGGTTGTAGCTATTTTGAACATAGGGGAGGCTCTCGTCCCATGTGTGTGGATGCTTTGAGTTGTACATGCGCAAAATGTGGACGATCATCCTGTTGACAACCTTTGTCTAGCCATCAATTTAAGTATGGAAGGTCGTGGACTTAGTGAGTTTGGTGTCGAGCATTGACCAGAGACTGGACCAAAATGTATTGAGGAACCTACTGTCCCAATTTGACATGATAGACTATGGGATCCCAAAGTGTACCCACACTCGTTCAAAGAAGAGTTTAGCAGTGGCTTCTGTTGTGATATTCTTCTTGCAGGCAACCATAATGGCCACCTTCGAGAACCTGTCGACTACCACAAACACACGTCATTTCCATGCTTAGTGGAAGGAAGGCTTGACATGTAATCCATGGAGATGGATTCTCAAGGTTGACTAGGGGTAGGCAACAGGGTATAGAGGCCTTGCTTCTTGATGGTCAGTTTGGCAATGGCGCAGGCAGTGCATGATTTGATGTACTTCTCAACATCCTGTCAAAGATTCAGCCAATAGAAATACTTCTGCATTACTACCACTATTTGCTTGACCCTGAAATGTCCAACAGCCCGACTGTAGTGTGCTTCCCAAATCATCTTGGCACGCTTGCTTGAAGGAACACAAAGGTGACCCAGGTGGCATAGCCAGGCATCGTGGAGGTGAAAATCTGGAACATGCTGACCCTCCAAGAGTGTCTGGTATGTGTCGCTGAATTCTGAGTCACTTTTGTAGAGAAGTGGCCAATCAGAAGTCTCATGCCCACAAGAGTTGAGCACAATGGTTAACACCATGATCGGTGGTCGACTGAGGCAATCTGCAACATTATTGGTGCTACCCTTCTTATACTTGATATTCAAATGGAACTGTTGAAGGTATGTGGACCACTTCTGGTGGTGATCATTCTGTAGTTTCCCTTGGGTCTATATGAACTGCATGGGTCAGTGGTCTGTGTGGATGATTGTTTCCTTCCCCAAAGGGTAATGCTTCCATTGTCGAGAGGCCTGCACAATAGAATACATCTCTTTTTCATAAGTGGGATACTTTCGGACTGTGTCTGAAAGTGTCTCACTGTGATATGCCACTGGATGCCCATGTTGACTAAGGACATCCCCAATAGCATAGTCAGAGGCACCTGTCTCAACCTAAAATGGTTGTTGCAAGTCTGGTAACATGAGCACTGGTACCATGCAGAGGGGATCTTTCAACTCTGTGAATGCCTTCTATTGAGATTCATACCAAAAGAAATTTTCTTTCACTTCTCCCTTGGTGACTTAACTCAAGGGCCAAGTGATATGATAAAATCCCAACATGAAACTATAGTAGAAATTGGCAAGACCTAGAAAGTTACAGAGCTCTGTCAGAGTGGTTGGAGATGGCCAATATTGAATGACTTTGATCTTGGCTGGATCCACATGCACCCCCTGTTCATCAATAATGTATCCTAGATACTGAACTTGGGTCATGCCAAAAGTGCATTTCTCCAAATTGGCACGTAACTTGTGTTGCTGTAGTGTTTAGAGAACCTGTCAGATGTGGTGGAGGTGCTCCTCCCAACTCTAGCTAAATATCATGATGCCATCCAAGTATACCATTACAAATGAGTTGGTGAATGGCCACAAGATGGCATCCATTAGCCTCATGAAGTTTACAGGAGCATTCATTAATCTTAAAGGCATAACCAACCATTCAAAAAGGCCCTCCTTGGCTTTGAAAGTAGTCTTCCACACATTGGAGGGTTTGATTGGTACCTGGTGATATCTTGACTTCGAATCGATCTTGCTGAAATATTTTTCCCCCTTCAGTTGGTCCAAGAGGTCATCAATCCATGGGATCGGGTACCTATTATGAATAGTGATCTTGTTTAGCACCTGATAGTCAATATAGAATCTCCAAGTCCCATCCTTCTTCTGTAACAACATAATTAGCCTCCCATAGGGCGATGAGCTCAGACGGATGTCACCTTTCTACAACAACTCCTGAATCTACCTCTTGATTTCATCATTCTCCAAAACAGAGCACCAATAGATTGGTCCATTGGGCAGAGACAAACCTGGGGTCAGATCGGTGGAGTGCTTGACTTGATACTGTAGAGAAACTCCTGTGGGGGAGGTGAAGATGTCCTTGTACTCCTCCATGACCTTGTCCATCTGTAGTTGTCGTGTGGATGGGCCCTGTCTAGAGGTCGTGGACACCATGTTCTTCTTTCCTTGAGGGCATATCATCAGGAAAACAAATTTCTCGATTTTGGAAACAAGCTTACTGCATTGTTTATAGTAATCAAAGAGATGGCGGTAGGCGGTGCTACCTCCGGTATCCTGTACAACTTATTTCCCAAAGTAACAATAATAGCACGGTGCCTTGATTCATACACATCATGTCACTTCGACAAGTATGGTTGTCCTAATAATACATCACAAACTTCAAGGGGAGTAATGTCACAAAATACCTCATCCGTGAAGGGCTTGATGTTGTGTGGAAGGCGACACTGCCAGCCCACACGAAGATCTCGTCCTTGGTGAAGCCACCTGATGGTGTACGGTTGTGGATGTGCTATGGTTGGTAAGTCCATCTGCTTCATGACCTCTGCCAAAATGAGGTTCTTTTGGCTCCTGCTATCAACAATGAAGTATAGTTGGGAGCTCTTTACCCACATCTAGGAGTGGAAGAGACGCTCCTACTCCTTTGGATCTTTGGGTTCCTCCTTTTGGATCTTCGTGGTGGCAAGGATGGCATTGGGATCTGCATCGATAAGCTGCTTCCCTTTGTCATTCCCCTTGTTGGGTTCTGACTCAGAGTCAGAACATGCATCTAATTCTAAAACCTTTAGCTTGGCCAGCAGTGATTGCTTGGCTCGACACTCACTTGTGTTGTGAATGGAGCTCTTATGGAACTCACACCACTTTGTTGTGTCCTTTTTTGGCTTCACGACACTATTATTTGCTTGTAGCTTTGGCAGGTTATCTTGGGCCACCCCACCTTGGCTTTGTCCTTTTTTCTGTAGTTTTGGGGGCACCTTTCCCTTGCTTCATATTTGCAGATCCAAAGTCTCACTTCTTCGGTTTAAACTTTTGCTCAACCTTGACGAAATATCGGTATTTCGTGCCGACCGAGGGGATGTTAAGGAATTCTATTTCTTCCTGGATGTACTTGTCCAGGTAGCCGTGGCATTTGAGTACCAAATGCTGCTCCAAATCCTTGATACCCAACTTTGTGCAAAGGGTATGGAAAATATTGGTAAACTCTGACACATCTTGGCCCCTTCCCTACCGCAGCATGGTCCACTTTATGTATTCAGCCTCATAGCTTCTGACAGGGTAATACTGCTCCTTGATGGCATACCAAAATGAATCCCA
The DNA here is from genome assembly GCA_000404065.3 of Pinus taeda. NCBI lineage: Eukaryota > Viridiplantae > Streptophyta > Pinopsida > Pinales > Pinaceae > Pinus > Pinus taeda. The sequence goes on from APFE031097794.1 coordinate 134,438, forward strand.
AGTGGGTGTGCTGAAAATAGTGAGCTTGTACTTCATCCTTCTGGTCACAGTAGGTTTCCCACCAATCTTTGATGTGGGGCACTGCTTTGAGAAGAGCGAAAATAATCTTTTCCCGACTGGAAAAATCATGAACAGAAAAATAACCCTCTTGCAGATTTAACCATTTATTAACGACATCTACGTCTATTTGACCCTTGAATATGGGGATTTAAAAATTAACGTGTACCTTAAATGGTGTGGAATTTCTAGAGTAGCTGTTGGAATTCGATGCATCTCCCCTAGTTAGCCGCTGAAGGATCTGGGCAAAGTTGTCCATCCTCACGTTCCTTTGTCGCTTGAGGGCTTCTTCGAGCAATATTTTAATATAACTCCTGCCCCCTCGTCTTTCTTTTCATCTGCTATGGGAGGCCTTTGGGATTTGCAAGACTGGTCTTGCAAAGGATCGACCAGTTCAAGCCCTAACTCCTTATATCCCAACCTCGTTAGGGACATGCAAAGAAAAACAGAGAAAAAGCAGACTACTCTGATACCACAGATCTAGTTTAAACAAGAATGCAACAAACTATAGAGATAACCATAAACACAGAGATGCAACGGAAATAATACGTCATTTCATTAATGTAAAATACTGAAATATTCCTACAAACAACAATGGAAATAAAGCAGCTAGGGTGATGGTAGCTTATCTCTAAGAAGAGATGTGGCAGCTACATGCCTCTAAACTGTGTTACAATGAGGCTCGAAGGCCTATTTATTGTTGAGAACAATGAAAAACCCTAAACATCGAAAAACCTAACCCTAGAAGATGAAACGCCAAAATGTGGGCCCCGTTTGGGTAAAATGGTACATCAACTTCCCAGGGTCATAACTTTGGCATACGATCTTCGTTTGACGTGCACAGTATCTCGTTAGAAAGATCTATCCGAGAAATACAACTTTGGGAAGAGATTGGTTTATGGACCCATGCTGCTCCCAATTTTTCCCAAAAAACATCGTTTAGGGCCTCAAGATGGTTTCGAAAGTTTAGGACCAGAAAAACTGCTAAAAATAGTAAACAGTGCTAAAATTAAGGAAAATGAAAAGCTGAAAAAAACAATGGTGGGGGTCTAAGTGGACTTGGTAGGTGGCCATAAATATCCACATGGATCACCGGGACTGAAGTAACAACTGGTTGGGAGGTTTTTCTCGTCATGAATAAACCTGACGTAGGCCTAACGCTTGACACCCAAATAGAATTATGGTGGAGTGATGAGGCACTAGGTGTGCCTGAAACTAAGTGTCCCAATGACACATATCTGGGTGAAAATTTGACAGGAATACCTTTCGAATAAGGGAATCCCCCGGGAGGAAACTACAGTTGCAATTATTCTCCCTCAACAGTGTGTGGAGTAGAAACTTCATATTCATTTGGAGAAGTGACTAGAGCATCGCCTTCGGGTTCCATGTTTGAAAACGAACGACGATGAATGGCTGAACGTGTACTGGGGGATAGTTCCAAAGGAACACCCAGTTGGTTGTACAGATTGTAAGGATGCTGCAGTGATATCTCAACAACGTCAAATAGAGGGTTCAGAGGATGGATAACTAGTCAAAGCTGACTATTAGTGGTCGACGAGTTCTCTAGAGTTCAAACAGGATTATCCGGAGATTCCAAGCCAATATTAGTAGATGACCCTCAAGTGAAAGTAGGCAGACGATGGGATGACAATGGTTGAACACTCGAAACAATTGCGAGCTCAAAATTTCAGTCCTCAAGTGACTCTGATAACTCAGGAAACAACTCCTCATACAATCTTTAAGATGGAGGAGAGGAAGAGGAATTGGGTGAACCAGATGGTTCAGCCACGATGACCTTGTCTGAGTCAACATAACAAATAACTTCAAGACTTTAAAATTTCCTTTTAAGGGAACTCACAATTTGGTAAAAAATACTAACAGGATGTTTTGGATCATGGGAAATCAATTATTAAGACACATAAAAGACTGATGTTCTTTCATTTTTAAAGAGTCGAGAAAGAAACAAAGATGACTCTATCACTTTTGATTGGAAAGGAGATTAAAAGGACAAGTGCTCGAATGATCTTTTAAGTTCAATGAGTCAAAAAGATCAAATGACTACTCTAGATGATTTAGGTAAACAATATTATTAGGCAACTGTGAACCACAAAATACCTCTTGGCGAACCATGAAGTACGAGCAGGCAGTCTCCCTAAACACTGTGTTTGGTGTATCACATTTGCAAGGCGGCTGACTCGGCTTCCTAAGGATAAAAGGAGTGCAGCCTAGTGGGGTCTCCTGTTATATACTCGACAGTACGAGGAGCACAAATCCATGCTAGCACTGTCTAATGCCGAAGCTAACGACAACTGCTAGGTTTACAGATGTCGGAATACGTCTCTAGCCTAGACCTTCTAGATATGATCGTTAATGTCCAATGTGCCTTAGGTTAATTGAATTCATTTTAGAGTTGATCTTGAGTTAGGTTTCATTTTTCAGGTCTTAGTGATGCTACTTGAAAAACCTAAAATGCAACTAAACGGGACAAGACCCTTTCAATTCGATCAAATGCCTACACTAGAGAGGATAGAAACTACTCAATCAAATGCAAACAATCAAGTAACTGAAAACAAAATGATCTTTCACTACTTCACTTTTTCAAAAGATAAATTAATGAAAAATGCATTCGAATTCCTAATTTCTTGACAAGCACTTATCTATTAGTGCTATCAAAATGAAAAAAAAGTTATCTTCCTTTTCCAAATGTTGATGCAATTCTAGTTTTGAAGAGATGCAAATCATAATGATGCAACAAGCTAGAATTTCATGTTTTCTCATGAAACAATGAAACAAACTTTTCGCATACAATATTTCAATGAAATTTTTTTCGAGACTATGAGCTCTTCAAGCAGATGCAAACATGAAAAGAGAATTTCATTTAGATCAATGAAACACCGACTTTACCAAACATAAGATCGACAATGTAATCTATGTCGGAAAAAGACGTTCAAACTAGTAAACAAAACTTTTTGAAACTTGTGCAAAAAGAGGTCAAAGTCATAAGAGGGACCAAAAGAAAATGCAAGGAGAAAACACACCCACAACTAAACTTGATGAGTCCACAAGTTGCTGAATGGGTGACTAGCTAGATGCCCTAGTGTCGCTAGCCATTCAATGACTTGATCAATCAAAAATCAAGATGACAAGCCAACAAACAAGCAAAACAAAATGAAAAGTAGCTTCCTAATCAAGGAAAAAATAGTCAAAAGGGCATACGGGGTCAAAAACACAAGAGCAGAACACACTGGCCAAGATCGAGGTCTAGCCCTAATCTTCACTTACATGGATTGACGTGACTGCCTAACTGACAACAAGCGCTAGAGGCTGGTTGGCGTGACTGTCCCTCCGCAATTTGCGCTGGTCGACGCAGCTGTCACCTGATTAAATGCGCTGTCCAAGGGAACAAAGGAAGAAATATTTTTCAAAACAGGGACAAGATCTGCTACAATGAATTTTAGACTTAGGCCAGTAAGCAGGGGAAAAGAAACAAAACCAAAGGGAAAATGTGGAACTAGCAAAGTTCCCATGAAATCATGAAATCCAAAACAAACAAAAGATGGGATCTACCCAATGGAGTCACCAATTTATGGTGAAGTAAAATTATAAGTGTGGACACGAATGAATTCTTCTAGCCCGATAATGGGTCTAGCCACAACAAATACATTCTATGGAATATTTCCTTAGGTTAGGATCAATAAAGAGGGCCAAGCTCTTGGTAGCTTATCCTGCTTGATGATTTCCTCGCTTTCTCGCTCCAACAGTCTTTCACTTCCTTCTTCAAGCTCCTGAAACAAGTAAACAATATCAGCACACAAACATAATAACATAAAAATTGCAATTCAACCTACTTAATGAGTCAAGAAGCATCAAGACACAAATATGTAATATTACAAAACATGTAGGAAATCAATCAATAGTTGCATATATTAATATCAAAGAGAGATTAAAACCATTCATCTCGGCGTCATAGTCTTCCTCTAACAAGACCATGTTCCCACACACTTTTGCTAGCACTCCATGATAGCTTCAAACAACAATAGTTTAAAGGATCTTCCCTTTAGGCTTCACTCCAAACCAAACACACTTCTCCCTCACACAACTAGATGGCTACAACTAGTAATAGCTTGCTTGTCTAATCAAAATAGTGTATTCACACTCAGCCAACACTCTAACTAGCTTGTGCTTAGGAAGAAGGGATGTTTATATAGGAAATATGGATGGGAGATGGATTCTCTTCTCATGGGAGAAGGACTGATCTCTTGAGGTAGTTCCATCATTATAGGGGAAAGGAGACTAAACTGTCATCCTTGACCCCATCTGGCCAAACCATTTACTAGACTTTCGTTACAGAGCTTCTAGAGCTGGAAGCTTCGACTCTAATTTAAGAAAATTTCCATAATAGGTCCGACATGATTTGGACACATCTCAGTCGCACCAATCAGTGTAGGGAATAGTGCTAATCTCTACACATCGACACAGGGGAGACAAAGGTCATTAGCGCCGGTCTTGTAAACTGGGCAAAATAGAAGTTTCACGGGAAATGGTGCAAAAGGGAAATGATCTGCTCATGAAGAGGGACATGATTGGAGTTTCTCCATGAAGGCAAAGCATGTGGGGTTGACTATAGAGGTATTCCAGGATCAAGGAATGGGGAGTACAGGGATAGTGACAAAATGTTGTGTAACACTTCTTAAATTCAACTATCTTGGGATTAACTTTTAATTACTCAATATTTTGTTGAAGTTCCTGTATTTGAGTATGCCTACTCTTTAGATTAGGTTCATCATGAATCTTTAAGTTATTGAAGCTCTTTTGTAGTTCTGCAAGATATGCTTGCTATTATTGAGAAATTTCTTGTTTTCATGCTCAAAACCCTGTTCTAACTGTCTAATCCTTTCATATTTCGCATTTTGGAGTTGCTTCACTTCAGAGGCTTTATCAATAGTAACACTCACATATTCTCCTACAAAATGTGAAAGCCTTTGGAGATCCTCATTAGGAGTAACTTGAGCATCCTTCTAAATTAATTCAAAGAAAGTATTGCTAGGGACTAAGGCCCGAGTTTGTTTAGTTCTCTTTCTTTTTCTTTGTCTGCTAACCAAACTTTACGTTTTAGAATATAAAACACACCAAGAGGAGGAATTTATTCAATCTTAAAAATGACCTCCGAGGTTGGAAATACTGGGATGACTTCCAAATCATCAATGTTTAGAGCTTTATCAAAAGCCTCAATAGTAAGCAAGGTCTTCCCTCTGACTTTAGGGGTTTGTGTGATCTTCATCTGGAATGGAGTCTTCATATTTTTAGGATCTGTTTATTTAGTAAACTGCTCCCAAATTGCATCTAGATTTTTGTCTGTTAGAGTTTCTCTTTTCTGTGAAGAAGAAGAAGCACTTATCTCTTTTGTCTTAGATACATTAGATATATGTGATGTACTAGCTGAAACTCTATCCTTCTCTGTGTTTTTTTTATGAAACCTCAATAAATCCATAGGCAAGTGAGCTATTCTTTTATCCTTGTATTGTTTAAACGAAATCAATTCCTCTAGACTTAACTATGTTGTTGCATGTTTCTCAACGTCTGAATAGATAGAAAATGATTCAAATAGATCATCAAATTTGTCTGGCTCTTTGTGAATTTCCTAAGCTTAGATTGTATAGTAACATTGTTGGCCTTATCATTAGGTTCATATTATCTATTAGGAATGGTTGGTAAATTTAAACGCTAAATTTTTTCAATATCAAGAGTGGCGTGCCTGAAAGCTTCAAGAGCATAGACACCACATTGAATAGGAAATGTAGGCCACATTGTATTTTTATTATCTTTCATAACTTTTGAAAGGTCATTCCCTATAGTTTGGTAGTCTATCTCTCGAGATAGGAGTTTATCTGGAACATAAAGGGGCAACACATGAGAGTTTTAAAGACTACCAAAGATTCAGAAATAAGTGAAGGATTCTTCTCCAAACCATCTTCCAATTGATAATAAATCATTGTTGGCTTCAGGTGAAAGTCTAGGAGCTCTCTCGTTAAAGACATTTTGGTGGATGGGTAGCATAACTCCATGGAAACGTTTATAGAGATGAGGTTGGTATTTAGATTCCCAGAGTATGTTATGATAGATATAGATAGGCATAGGGTATTCTATGGTCCATTTACACCCTATATATGTAAAGTCAAAAGTGAAACATATAACATCCATAATATAGGTACTCATGTAGAAAGGGGGAATAATGTTCTAAAAAAAAGTGTGATTTTTAATATAATTCAAGATTTGGGTACTTATGGTATCAAAAAATATGATTCCCCAATCCATAACATATCCATCTGAAGCAACATCACTTAAAGGTACCCATTGGTATGAGAATTTCTAGGTATTAGGGTAACCAAACATTCTACACATCACAGCAAGTATATAACAGAATGGTCCGACAATGGAAGAAATAACATACATATCCTTATCCTCACACTTGTGTTTGTTGGGTTCCCTTCTCAATCCTTTGATTATCCCTGACTGATCCTCATTTTCTTTCATGAATTTCTCTAAAAAATGCTTGTCGCATTTTTTCTGGGGCGACGGTAGCTGATACATCTTGCTCAAATCACTGCTGGTGAATGATCCAATAAATGTGTTTTTATTAGACATGAAATTCCTTTATGAAATATTCAAATGGTCAATAACCCATTTAGCCATATCTGTATAGGGCGGTATGTTGGGTTGGGCTGCAACCATGTGCAAGAATGGATTAGTGACGTCGCTATAAGTAGTTTCAAAAACATGGGAAGAATCCTCGATTGTAACTGTTTTCCCTGTCACCCTAGGTTCTTCATATTCAAAGAGCTTATAAATGGCTTCCCAAGGAGAGCTTCTAGCATTGGAGGTGTAGGTAATATATGATAATAACACAGACATTTCGGTAGCTTCAAGTGTTGTAGTGACTGGCTAGTGTTGAACAACAAGTTTCTTTCTAGGTTTAGTTTCCTTAGAAATTTCTACTGAGCTTTGCTTATCGGGTCTAGCATGCAAAGAGAAACATAGAATAAGCGGAAAATTTCTAAACTGAAGTATTTCTTAGAGCGAATAACCAATTTCGTAACAATCTATGTCTTTTATGAGAAGAATCTAGTGATATCGAGTTGTAATAATGAAATCATTTAGAATTTTGAAATCATAAATTCGTTACATTCAACAATTAAATGATAAAACATGTATTCACATGGGCTTACGTACATGTGAGCATATCAGAAGATTATAATGGGTAAATTTTATGGTTGTGTCACTAAAACATGCGATATCCTCACTCTCCACTAGGATTTTATAATGTAGCTCGATTGGAAAATACAAGCAGGGATGGATATCAAAGGTATTGGATCAGATATTGGATATCGGGTGTTGGAAAGAGTGACAGCCAATTGGAAGTCACGATATGAAAGTTTCGATATGAATATGGCGAGTTTATCAGGGATTGGAAGATTGGGAATATTGAAGACCGGCAATCAAAGTATTGGATATGTGTGGATATCACAGTATAAGCGAAGCCATATATCAGAGGATGAGTGGGAAGGCATATCTGAGATCAACGGATTGGGATATCGGAGATTGGCGATATAAGGTTCACATTGAAAAATCTCATATTCAGAATCTCCTATAAGGCTATGTGGTAGTCTTCTGGGGTCAAAAATTTATTATTATATTATCAAAGAAGCACTTTATTATTTTTAGGCTTAAAACATTTGAAAATTTAATCGGGGAAGGTTTAACACAACTTATCCTAAGGGGACATGTTAGAATATTCAGATAAAGTTCTTATGATAATAGATTTTAAATGAAAGCCAATGGCTAGTGTATTTATGAATATGTCTTATGGGCATAAGCTTTGATATGAAGGCTTCGATAAGGGATATTTCTCTTTTTTTTCCCATAAGGAAAAATCGTAATTTTATTAATGATAGCGAAATTACATTTTGTAGATGCTGAGGCACATATGCATAAAGTAGATCAAGAGACTATTGTCAAAAGAAAAAACAGAAAAAATAATATACAAATGGGGAGGAAATCATGCTTTTCTCCCTTTTTCCTTCTCAACCTTCGCCATTCCCCTTGAGTGGGTGAGGATGAATAAAGTATGAGAGAAGTGCCCTCCATAGGGTGAGGATTTTCCTTTTCAGAATTGGAGTGATCTAGAGAATGCTATCCTTTGGCTCCACTGGTGTCCATTGTATCTAGTATCTTCTCCGGCAAAGAGTTAATCAGTTCTTGTGCTATTGTTTTCTTTGTTTCTAGCACCTTGTGTGTTTGATTATTCACTTTGGGTATGGTTTCGTAGCTTCCTCCTCAATAGGAACATCATCAGGATCTGGTGGAGGGATAGTTGCCTCCTCATCCTCTGCTGCTTCATATGGATTCACTGTGCGTTGCCAGCCTCTTGGTTTTTGTGTTTGTTTCTTGTTTCTTCTGGTTTCTTTTTTAGCTTGAGGGCAATTACTAAGAAGGTGACATGTTTTTTGACAACCACGACACCTGAAGGCCGTGTTCTCATAATCTAGTGGTTGATTCCAATATATGTTGTTATGGATCAGAATTATGCTGTCAAGTAAGCCTTGGCTAAGATCTACTTCTACACAGATTCTGGCAAAAGTATGTATACCTCTCGTAATTCTTTCCATGTCTTGCTTGATGTATTTTCCTATTGCATTCCCCATTTATTTGAAGACTTTAGGAAGCTAGAAGTGTAGCGGGAGGTTGTGTAGCCTGACCCATATCGGCATTTTGGAAACCACCGTAGTATTGGCGTCAAAACCTAGGAACCAGGGAGTCATGAAGAGTACTGCATTGCCGCAAAACCATGGACCCTCATCGAGGGCATATTCCCTTTCCTTGACCATGTCGAATCTGACAATAAAAAAACCTTTGGGGCATAAATGGATATCGCAGTTAGTTGTCCATGTGGAGTAGATCCATTGTTGTAAAGCATCTGTTTCGGGCCAAAATCCATTGAATCTGCATATCACAGCCTTAGTAGAGAAATTAGTATAAAATTTGTTTACCTCAGGCAGAGCGATTGTCAGTACTAGAGTTTGCATTTTTTTCTCCACAATATAGGGTCCAGATAGTTCTTGTGGTGTTGCTAGCTTGTTGCTAGCTTCCCCCTTCCCTTTGACAACATCCTTGAAAGAAGTTGTACCCTTTGAGCTGGATCCTAAGCTTCCACCTCTAAGCCTTGTGCTTAGTATGATGGTTAAATCTCGCACAATTCCATAGTCCTCTACTGTGTATTGGTCTTGTAAAACTTGTCCTGCATATAGCAAGCTTTGCATGTTTACTAGTATGCCTATAAGTGCTTGTATTTCATGCTTTATGTCTTCGATCAACTTCCCCTTCCAGGTTCGCTTGCATATTGTTCTCCCTAACAGGGTTTTGATAAAAAATTGTATCCATTCTTGTTTGGAGTCCTTGGTGGCTAGTATTGTTCATGACCAAGATCCTTCTGTTATTTGGGCCTTCGAAACGGAGGTACATGCTCGGCTAACCCAGCTGCTGAACTCCTTGTTGTTCCATTGCATCTTTGTTCTCTAGTTTGCTATGTGGCAGCGACGTAGTTTGTTCCTTCTTGTTCCAGAGCTGCAATGCCATAGCATGCACTGAGAACACCAGCAAATGTCAGCAAATTTGGCCACAGGCCTGCCTATTGCATCTCTACATAAAGCTTCGAGGCATTGGCCTCCAACCCATGCTGAGCATAACCTTCTATCATGGCATTCCATGAGGCCACATTTCTTTGAGGCATTTCATCAAACACCTGTCTTGCAGCCTCCAAGTTTCTGCATTTCACATATCCTGCAATCATACTGGTCCATGAAACCACATCTCTTTCAGGCATTATGTCAAACACTTGATGTGCATAATCCATATACCCCGATTTCACATACATGTGGATTAGGGCAATCCATAAAACAAAATCAGAATAAAACCCACTTATAATTATGTGAGAATCGGCCTGCTTTCCCTGCTCCACATCAAACAGGCTGATACTCGGACAGGCCGTTATAATGTCGACGAGAGTGTATTGATCAGGCTTCACGTCCATGCCCCACATTTGATAACACAATGAGAGAGCCTACCCAATAGAGCCATCTCCCTGCCGAGCATATGCGCCAATATTCGCCCACCACAAATCCACTAACGACAACGTTAGTGTAGAGCCCCAGGGAGTCCGTAGTGACCCCAACAACTGTTGAAGACCCGTGCCTCTGGTCACTTGGATACGGAGCCTAGGTAGGCAACATTTTTCCAAATCTTTACCAGCCAACTAAACATGTCTTCGATCAGGGGTTCCTGGCTGATCCTACAAGTCATCCTGCGAAAAAGATTTGGAAATTGTTCCCAAGAAAATTTTCTCCCATTGATAAACCCTAGCTCTGTTGTTCACCATCTCTCGAAAAACAAGGGATATTTCTCATTTAGTCAAGTTCTTTTTCTTTCAGAAAAATAAACTAATATTAACTTATTTTATTAAAAATTAAGGGATTTTGTCCTAAATCAAAAGGGTCCCCATTATTTATTAGTTCTACTATTAATCTTAATGGGGGGGGGGTTGTTGATTAGTAAAACAATACCCCAGTCATGCTTCTATGGAACTCAAATTTACCTCTTGACAAAGCCTTTGTCAAAATATTTGCATCTTGTTCCTCTGTTGGAAGGTATTGCAACAACATAATCTTCCTCTACACACAATATCATAGATGGTGATACCATATGTCGATATGCTTGGATTGATCATGAAATACTAGATTCTCAGAGAGTTTGATATAACTATGTTTGTTATAGTAAACCACTGTAGGATCCATATTCTAACCAAATAACCCAACAAGAATCTTTTCCATCCAGATATCCTCACATGTTGCTTGACTCGCAACCATATATTTTGCTTCCATTGAGCTGAGTGCCATAGATCTCTACTTCCTACTATACCAAGAAACTAATACCGACCTAACACTAAGAATTCCTCCTAAAGTACTCTTCATTTCTAATGGACTCCCTACCCAATCTGCATCTGTGAAGCCTTATAGCTTCACTACCTATGTTCGTTTATACCAAACACCAAACTGAGTAGTGCCTCTGAGGTATCATAACACATGCTTTTCTTCCTTCCAATATAGTTTGGTTGGCTTAACCATGGCTTGACTAAGCTAGTTAGCTTCATAACACATGCCTAGTCGTGTGTTCAGCAAATACATGAGTGAACCCACAAGTTTCCTATAAATGGTAGCCACCACTTCCTTAGTTGAAGTGGCATAGTCTTTCCTCAAGTTACCTACAAGAGGAGTGTCCATGGGTTTGCTACTCTCCATTCGGAACTTATTTAGTATCTCTTTGGCCTACATTCCCTAAGAGATAAAAATTTCCCCATATCCATGCCATACTTCCAAACTAAGGTATTAATGTATGAGTTTCATGTCCTTCATCTCAAACTCTCTTGCGAGGTACTCCTTGCAATATTTGATCAATTTCTCATCACTAGTAAGGATCAAGTCATCGAAATATAAAACAATAATCAATAATTTAACTTCTACCACAATGTGACAAAGGTTTGCATCGGCTTCACTTTTGGTGAAGCCCAAACTGGTGAGATAACTATCGATCCTCATATACCAAGCATTAGATGCTTAATTGAGTCCATACAATGCTTTCTTTAGTCTACACACATGTAAATTTACGTCAAATGTCTCAAACCCCTCCAGCCACTCAATATACACCTCCTCCTTAATAAATCCATTGAGGAATGGAGTCTTCACATCCATCTGGTGGATATTCCATCCCATCTATGATAACAATGATAGAATTGACCTGATGGGTGAGTATCTTGCTACTAGAGGAAAGGTCTCCTCATAGTCAATTCCCTCTACCTAAGAGAAACCCTTGGCCACAAATCTGGCCTTATGTTTCTCTATTCTCCAGTCTGCTGCATGATTTACCATGTAAATCCATCTCAAACCAACCATTGATTTATTTTCTGGTATTGGGACCAATTACTAAACACTGTTTCTGACAATGGAATCATATTCCTTTACCGTAACATTAAATCATACTGGTTGCAGCACTACTTACTCGAATGAGGATGGTTCTGTCTCAACTAGGTCACTCATCAAAACCATGTACCCAATGTATCGATCCAGTGACCTCCTCTACCTACATCGTGATGTGGGTGCTCGCACATTCTCTATAGAATCCTACAATTATATATCAACTTCCCTTGTTCTCTTCCTTCCTTCTCTATATGTCTCTACTTGAGTGGATGTCTCCACTCTCTCCTCCTTTTCTTATGGTTGCTCCACAACTTTTTTAGGTTCTTCCTTAGGAGCCAAAATCTCCTGATCAGGCTGCAACTGAAGCTCCCCCTCAAGAGAATACCTCATTAACTTATCTTCATCAAACTTCACATCTCATCTGACCATTTTCATCCTGAGGGATGACATGTACACCCGATAGTTGTGAGGTGTATCTGTGTACCCCACATATATGCCCAACTTTGCTGCCAGCTCTAGATTTTTGCGTGCTTCCTTGGAAGCATGAAAGTAAACTAATGATCCAAATATCCTAAAGTGTGACACATCTGGTTTCTTCCCTCGAAAGGATTCCTCTAGTGTACTCATGCCAATCATCCTGTGAGGACTCCTATTCTGCAAATAGACTGCGATGTTGCATGCTTCAACCCACAAGTGTAGAGATAGGCTTTGGTCATGCAACATCACTTGTGCTACTCCCAAAATGCATCTGTTATTCATCTCATACATCCCATTCTATTGTGTTTTATGAGGTGTTATCAATTCTCGTCGAATACCTAACTTTGCAGAGAAATTTTTAAACTAATTTAACAAATACTCACCACTGTTATCTCTCCCGAAAGCATTCACTTTCCTACCAGTATGTTTATTAACAAGTGCTTTAAACTCATCAAATTTGGAGAATGTATGGTCTTTCTTCTGCATGAACTAGATCCGATACTTCCGTGAGAAATCATATACAAATAAAACATAATATTTGTGCTTGGAAATTGAGGTTTTTGAGAAAGGTCCACATACATTAGAGATGAACCTTTCAAGGATTGCATGTGCCCTACAATCTGCTCATTGAAGGTGGATTTTGTCTACTTACCTAATATAAACACTTTGCGTGTATCTTGCTACTCTAGTGCTCCATTGAGGAGGCCTGTAGAAATTTTCTGCATGATCTTCAGAGTGCCATGATGAAAATGGGCAAGTATAATATGCCATAATTCACCGACATCTCAGCTCCGCACCTTCTCTGTTTTTGTAATCAATGCTGCACAGTATTCCACATCTAATTTGTAGAGGTTATTCACTCGAACCCCACTCTACTTCACTTGTCGCGTGGTGATGTGTCTCAAGAAAGCCTCCCCTTTGTTAAATATGAAATCATAGCCATGACCTTCCAACACTGTGACAAAAAATAGATTCTTCTTCAGACCTGGTACATACATCACATCCTTGAGTTTGAGAGGGGAGCTAGACTCCCTCTAAAAAGTAATTGTACCAATTATGGTTGTGCTATACCTTCCATCATCTCCATCTTGATGTGCACCTAGAGATCCTTCTCCTCAAGGTCACTAAAAAATTATTTGTTTCCTGTTACGCGGAATGAGGCACTGATGTCAAGATACCACACACTACCCATCATTGTGCTTGCCATGCATGAAATGAGGGTAAAATCAAGTTCGAATTGTGAAGCCAAGGCTTCACCCACAACTACTCCTATAGTCTTCTTACTTTGTTTTTTGTGTGGAAATTTTGAGGCATAGTGTCCTAGTTCATGATAGTGAAGGCACTTGATTTTGGACATGTCTTTCTTCTTGCCCCATTGACTCGAATCTTCTTTGGATCGAGATTTAATCCCTTTCCCTTTCTTTTAATTTCCATCCAAGACACATTTCTCCTCATTTTCACCCTTGGATGAGGTCTCATTTCTCGTGCTTTGCATTATCTCCTCCTATACCAAATTAGATCAATGGCATTCCCAATTTGGTAGCTTCTCCCTCCCGTTCACTGAATCTTGGTAGCTATACTAGCTCTTTGGAGTGTCTAGAAGGGATAGGCTCACCAAATCATCCTCTCCTATAGTAACACCAACTTTACCAAGTTTGTCATGACACTGTGTGAACATACTTAGGTATTGTGGTATTGTGTCACCCTTTTGCATATTGATATTCTAAAGCTTGTCCTTAAGTGCTAGCTTCCTGTGGTCATTACCGTTCTAGAACAAATCTGTCAAGGCTTGCCACATTGCATATGGAGTCTCTTTCCTATGGACATTCAAGACAATATGGTCTTGAAATCCCTCCAATATGATCCTCGCATTTTCTACACACTTCTTCCATTCTGCTAAACCTTGAGCATAAGATCTTGGAGGCTTCTGGATATCATTATCCTCTTCAAGGGGGAAACCTCCTTTACATTACACAAATGGACAATTATTAGATGATACAAATAACAAAAAACTCCTTTCTATATATAGGAGTCTAAATGGTCACAATATATTCAAATCCGACATAACAATAATAATATAAGGGCACAACAATAACAATATTGGGCTTCTATGGGGCACAATAATAATAATATGGGGACAATAGGGGCACAATAATAACAATAATGGATACAATGACAATACTAATGGGGGAATCACTAGAAGTTTAGCTCATTGACTCCTCTAATGCTTGTGATAAGCATGATGAAAACATATGGAAAGAGAGATTGACAATATTTTGTTTTTGGTAAAGATTTATTGAATGGCCTAACTTGATCTCATTGATCATGATAGTCATGATAGCCTTGACATTAGAGGTATAAATATGAGATTTATTTTCTAGATATCTTACTGCCTGTGGTCATGTCTTGATGACATATGGTTAAGCTGAATGTCCTAACTTAATGGAATGACTTGATAGAAAGTGTTATTTTGTTCATAATCTTTGAGATATGATGTTGCATCTATCTGTTGCTTTGAGTCTAACCTTTGATGAAAGATTGATGTCATGATGATCATATCCATGATAGATATATGTTTATGATCTAACAACTCTGTTGTTGCTTGACTATAGTAGAGACAGGTTGATGACATAGATTCCCAATCAGAGGGAGAATGTTTTCTCAAGATTCTTACGCATATTACTATTTGTGTTATGTACTATTGAAATATCATTTATGTGCATATGACATAATTGGTCTGCAAAAAACTCTCAGATTTGGAGCTCGTACAAAAATTAAGGTTTCTTCTCACGACATAGACACTGAACTGGGAAATCTTGTCTCTCAAAGCACACATGCTAAGGCTCAGGTAGTGACCATGCAACTAAAGATGGTCCCATGCTAACCTAAAGGGAGAGTTAAGGGGTTTTACTATAGTTTACCATCATTTGAAGTTTTCTGGAGTTGTCTGAACTTTGAATAAAGGTGTCTCTCACATATTCTACCACTGTAAACTGATTTTTGAATTTGTTGGGTTAAGTTGTTGATCACATAAAAATGAAGCATTGTGCATGAAATCAGATGGTCACCTAGAAGATGTCAGTGCCACGGATGTGCTACAGACAAGAAGATCTAGAAGTAGGGAAATCTTGAATCTTTTCCATAACATGAACATGTAGATTGAACTTGTGTTTACAGGCGATCGGGACATAAATATATATATTTCACTATGTTTGTGCTACAAGAGTTTTGCATGATTTGGATGATTGATATAGATGAACAATATTCAATGTTGTGCTATGATACTTGACAATAACTTGGAATTTTGAATTAGTGATTAAGATATGTTTGAATGTAGATCTCTCTAGAGATCATTAGCCTTAGGAATACCCAGTCACCTACATTAAAACTTTTTTCACTTCGATGTTGATCTGCCTTTTGTTTCGTTCTATTCCGGGCCAAAGTGAGGTTATCCTTTAAGAGTTGGATAACTTTTTGTTGATGCTCAATGTGATCTTCCACTGCTTGAACCTTAGAATTTTATCTTAAATATGATGTGGTGAATGGTGGATGATATCCACAAAGTGCATAAATGGGGTCAATATTTGCTATAGTATGGAAGGAAGTGTTATACCACTATTCAACTAGAGGCAACCATTTGACCCATTGTGTCTGTTTATCAGAGACAAAGCAATGGAAATATCCTTCCAAACATTTGTTTACTATCTCAATTTTCCCATAAGATTGAGAATGATAAGATGAGCTATGAGTTAACTAAGTACCAAGATAGGAAAATAATTCTATCCAAAAATTTATGGTGAAAATGGGATCTCTGTCGCTTAAAATATTCTTTGGGTTTCCATGTAGCTTTTGAATTGTTTCCATAAATGCAGTAGAAACTATACTAGATTTAAATGGATGAGATAATGCGCAAAAGTGTGCATACTTGGTAATTCTGTCCACTACCATCATGATGAAACTCTTTCCTTCAAACTTGGGTAAACCTATGATAAAATCCATTGAAACCTCCTCCCAACGTTGGCTTGGAATGGGTAAATGTTGTAATATACTTGGGGTATTAATTGTTTCAACTTAATTTTTTTGGCAAACCAAACATTCCGCCACAAAATTTTGAATATTTGATTTAAGGCCATCCCACAAAATTCCTTCTTAATGTTGTGGTAAGTTTTTAAAAATCCTGAGTGCCCTCCTAAGGGATAAGTGTGCAATTCCATAATAATCTTTTGTTTGAGTTGGGAATTATTACCTAGGTATAGGCGATCCTTGTACCATAACGAATCATTTTTCCAGCTAAATATATCAAATGTACTGGGATCTTGTTGTATCTTTTGAATGAGTGCCCACACTTTTTTTTTATTCTTCTATTCATCCCTTGCTTCATTTATCCAATCTGGTTGGATAATAGAAATGGCGCAAAGCAATGCTTCCACATCCTCATCCTTTCTTGACAGTGCATCTGCCACAAAATTTTGCTTCCCTTTTTTGTAGATGATTTCAAAGTCATAACCCAACATCTTTGTGACCCATTTTTGCTGCTCTTATGAAGATAATATTTGTTCTAAAATTTATTTAAGACTATCATGATCCGTTTTTACCTTGAAGTGTCTTTCCATTAGGTAGGGTCACCATTTCTTAAGTGCATGTAGTATTGCCAACATTTCCTTCTCATAAATAGCTTTGCGTAAATGCTTTCCTTTAATTGGAAGAATTTCGAAAGAAATGGCTCTTTCTTCTTGCATTAAAACATCACCAATTCAATTTCCAGAGGCATCACATTCCACAATAAAGGTTTTTGTGAAGTTTGGCGTAGCTAAGACCGGTGCTTGGCACATTGCTTCTTTAAGATGTTCAAAGGCCTTTGTTGCTTCTAGAGTCAATGAAAATGCATCTCTCTTCAATAATGTTGTTAGAGGTGCTACTATTCTCCCATAGCTCTGAACAAACTTGTGATAATACCCTGTCAACCCAAGAAAGCCTCGCAAATGCTTTATGGATGTTGGGATTTTGCATTCCTTAATGGCTTTAATTTTTCTAGGGTTCATGAGATACAATAAGACCCAGATATTGTTGGCATTATGGACAAGTGTTGTCCTTGATGGAAACTCATACAGGTGACAGATCTTAGTGCAACAAGCCAGTAGCAAGGATTGATGATCAGCCTCTCAGAATGGAAGAAAATAAGAGGTTCGCAGGTACACAGTTCAAAAGGCGCGGACCCGCAGGTACGTCGTTCAGAAAGTTGCAGTCATGTACGCAGGTTTTCCAAACAGAAGGTACGGACCCCAGTGCACACACTTCCATGCAGAGAAAAGCGCACGCACGTGGGAATCCTATGGTGATCCATGGTATCTATCCCATGGTATGGTGATCCTATGGTTTTGGTCTGTGGTATTGCATCTAAGGATATTGATCCCAAGTATTGGGTTCATGGTATTGTGTTATTATGGTTTTGGACCATGGTATTGTGAAAGGATTGACTATAAAAAAAAGGGGAAGGAAATCATTTGGAACATATTCTTATGGTTGAATATCTTAAGGTGAGCTAGATCTGAAATACTTGTGATCAATTTGTGAGAGATTGCTAGATCTGAATGATAGCTAGATCTCAGTGATAGCTAGATCTGAATATCTTCATGGCACATGATCGGATCTGTAGATCTGATAGTCTGGGGTATGCTTGAAGACTGAAAAACTATCTGTGCCCGGAGGACCACAGGTGCGACGCGGTGCAGGTGCGGATACCCGCAGAGAAGAAGTGTGCGTAGATGCATATGTAGCTGCAGGACCATAGGTGCGACACGGTGAAGACGCGGATACCCACGGAACATAATAAAGGCACAGTGCGGATACCCGCAGAGAAGAAGTGTGCACAGGTGCGGATACCTGCAAAGAACCAGAAGGCGTAAGTGCGGACACTCGCAGATGTCCAGTGGTGAAGTTGTGGACCCTGCTTGAAATTTGCTTTAACTACCATTTGATTATTCTGCAGGGTTCTGGGTACATAATTGATAGATGGTTACTGATATTGAGTTCTGATAACAGCATGATTATGGTTGAATGGATCAAGCTCTTAATGACTTATCTTTATGTGATCTGATGTACTAGATCTAGTTGATATCTCACATATTATCTTGGTGTTTGGGTGATTCAAAATATTGATTGATTATGTGCTTCAATTAGGTTAATGGGTCCAGTATGAAAATTGGATGAAACGTGGCCTTTCAGATTATGTGTTGTGCTTCAGGTGTATCCAGTATGAAAATTAATGAAATGTGGTACCCAAAGGAAAGAAGATTGTAGGCCGGCACCTACATACTAGTATCTTAGCTAGTACAAGAGCTAAGGGGGTGGTAGCTCCCTTCCAATAGCAGTTGGAGCATTATAGCTGATAGCAGCCTGCGTACTAGTAAATGGATTGGCTAGTACAAGAACTATGGGGGTTGTAGCTCTCTACAGGTAGAAGCCTGCGTACTGGTATAAGACTGTAGCAGTACAAAAATATTGTAAAAATATTTTCTTATTAAGAAGAAGATTGAGATGACTTGCAGCAGGTGGTTTTCACCCACATTGGGTTTCCACCTTATATAATGGTGTTCATGTGTGTGACTTATGTTTGATAATCTATTCTATTTTACTGCACCTGTTTACTGTCAATATGATTGATAATGTTCTAATGCACTCATCTAACTGAATCATAAGAAGTTGTGGAAGTAGCATATATGAATCTGAATATGGAAATGAAAAAGTTTTATTGATGTGATAATACTGATTCACCCCTCCCCCTCAGTATTATTTCCAACAATTGGTATCAGAGTAGGTCCTTTGGTAGAAGCTTGATCGCTTGAAGGAGATCCGTGGAACGATGGGTAAGAAGCTTAAGAAGAAAGCACCGAAGAAGAAGAAGACATATCAGAAGAACTATGACAGTTGAAGAATCGATTGGGGATTAGACATAAGAAGCTCTTCAGATTCAGAATCATTTCAGAATGGAGATGAATTATTAGGTATGAATTTGCTATCCTCTGATGTTCCAGCTATCTTTCCATATGGAAGAGATGAAAGTGACAGCGAAACAACTAAACTTGCTCTTATGGGTGAACAAGAAAGATATCAAATAGAGGCAGAATTTAAAAGGCTGACAGAGAAGATGCATGTGTTGTACTTGATGGCAACCCACTCATAGAAGAACCTCTCACATATATATAATCAGATGAATCTACAAGAAGAGATACCAGATGTGATAGAATACTGACAGTACAAAGGAATCAGATGATGAGTCTACGTGTGACAAGTTATCTTTGCCATCAAGTCCAAAGGGGGAAATTGTTGGCATTATGGACAAGTGTTGTCCTTGATGGCAACTCATACAGGTGACAGATCTTAGTGCAATAGGCCAGTAGCAAATATTGATGATCAGCCTCTCAGAATGGAAGAAAATAAGAGGTTCGCAGGTACATAATTCAAAAGGCGCGGACCCACAGGTACGCCGTTCAGAAAGTTGCGGTCATGTACGCAGGTTGTCCGAACAGAAGGTGAGGACCCCAGTGCACACACTTCCATGCAGAGAAAAGCACATGCACGTGGGAATCCTATGGTGATCCATGGTATCTAGTCTGTGGTATGGTGATCCTATGGTTTTGGTCCGTGGTATTGCATCTAAGGATATTGATCCCAAGTATTGGGTTCATGGTATGTGTTATTATGGTTTTGGACCATGGTATTGTGAAAGTCTTGACTATAAAAAAAAAGGGGAAGGAAATCATTTGGAACATATTCTTATGGTTGAATATCTTAAGGTGAGCTAGATCTGAAATACTTGTGATCGGTTGGTGAGAGATTGCTAGATCTGAATGATAGCTAGATCTCAGTGATAGCTAGATCTGAATATCTTCATGGTGCATGATCGGATCTGTAGATCTGATAGTCTAGGGTATGCTTGAAGACTGAAAAACTATCTGTACCCGGAGGACCGCAGGTGCGACGCGGTGCAGGTGTGGATACCCGCAGAGAAGAAGTGTGCGTAGATGCGTATGTAGCCGCAAGACCGCAGGTGCGACACGGTGAAGACACGGATACCCGCGGAATAGAATAAAGGCGCAGTGCAGATACCCGCAAAGAAGAAGTGTTCATAGGTGCGGATACCCGCAAAGCAGCAGAAGGCGTAAGTGCGGATACCCGCAGATGTCCAGTGGTGAAGTTGCGGACCCTGCGTGAAATTTGCTTTAACTACCATTTGATTATTTTGCAGGGTTCTGGGTGCATAATTGATGTCTGGTTACTGATATTGAGTTCTGATAACAACATGATTATGGTTGAATGGATCAAGCTCTTAATGACTTATCTTTATGTGATCTGATGTACTAGATCTAGTTGATATCTCACATATTATCTTGGTGTTTGGGTGATTCAAAAGATTGATTGATTATGTGCTTCAATGAGGTTAATGGGTCCAGTTTGAAAATTAATGAAACGTGGTCCTTAAATAAGTAAAAGAGAAAAAGAGGGTTGTAGCTCCCTTCCAGGAGAAACTGACAAACGAGAGAGAGTTGTAGCTCTCTGCAAGTAGAAGCCTGCGTACTGGTATAAGACTGCACCAGTACAAAAATATTGTAAAAGGATTTTCTTATTAAGAAGAAGATTGAGATGACTTGCAGCAGGTGGTTTTCTCCCACATTGGGTTTCCACCTTATATCATGCTGTTCATGTGTGTGGCTTATGTGTGATGATCTGTTCTATTTTACTGTTAATATGGTTGATAATGTTCTAATGCACTCATTAAGGATCAACTAACTGAATCATAAGAAGTTGTGGAAATAGCATATATGAATCTGAATATGGAAATGAAAAAGTTTTATTGATGTGATAATACTGATTCATCCCCCCCCTCTCAGTATTATTTCCAACATCAGACTCCATGTTGGCCAATGTTTGAGTTTTCTTAGATGAGTAAGAAGAGATTTATGGTGTCTTTAGGTTTTTGTTGCCAAGGATAAGAATGTATGAGGGCTTGTGGAGGGAATATGTATAAGGGGTTTTGGGAATGTTGTTGACAAGTTTTTTGGGGAATAGGGGGGTTTAGGGAATAGTATTTAGACTTTGAGACAACAATTAGGGTTTGGGAATTTTTAACTAGGGTTTGGGATAGTGGGATTTAGGGATTTGGGATTAGGGAATGGTTTGATGAAACTAGAAAATGAATGAGGGAATCAAAGAGTGAGGGAGTGATGGAGTGAAATTAGTAGCGAAAAACACAATTCATAACCCTATGCACTTGTTTTTGACAAATATTGCAAGGAGGTAGGGTTTCAAGTTTTTCTCATTGAATCACTATAAACATCAAGAGAAACTCATTCACTAACCATGGAGGAATGTTTAACTTAATTGAATCAATGAGGATTGAGCAAATTTGGCGGTTTGGGGAGAGTTTGTGGGTGAAATAAATGTGAAGCACTATGCACCGCGCCATTTCAGTGCATCATGCCTGTGTAACTTTTACACTACAGAGGGGGCCTAATGCACCACACCAGATGGATGTGCCGTGCCCACAGCCCAATGTGTTGCACCCCTGAAACTTGCCAAAGTTGCTGCGATTTTTCTCTTTTTCTCCAACACGACCTTTCTCTTGTTCCCTCTTTCTCCTTTGGATGCAAATGAGCTTTTTAAACATAACAAATGGTTTATATACAAAGGATTTTAATTTTTCACTTATCAAAAACCCACTTTGTAATGTTTGCATTTGACTTGCTTTTCAAACTCTTTTTTGGGCAGTTTGCTTTATTTTTGCCTTTAATGCACTGAATGCTTTGACTTTTTGTTTGCCTTGCAGGTGATGGAGGTGCTGAAGCTTGGCAAGGTGACCAGGGTTGCCATTGAAGTTATTACATATGAAAAACTAAAATTACATCAAATTTACACATGAAAATATTAAATACTTTGTTTTTCCTTAAATTAGGGTTTTGAGGAAAAAACAATCACTGAGTATGTGATTATGGAAACTACTGTTACTGGAACTTTATTTGACCTCCTCATGTGCCTACTGATCGTCATTGAGCATTTTGAATACCTTATTGACGAAACCCTAGACCTAATGAGACCTAAAACCCTAAAGATGACTTTTGTAGATTTCGAGACAAAAAATGACTGGGAATGATCTAGATGAATGAAAATGGGCCAGCAAGTAAAGAACATGAGGGAAAATGTACAATAAGCCACTACTGTCAGATGATCCATGATCCTAATGGAATGCAGTTGATCAAGTGAGACACCTAACATGCAATGCAATAAGAGAACTTGATCACTGATGGAGGGATGAAGATACCAACACTAACAGATGGAACAAAATTACCGAGAGGTCCTGTCAATGGTAGGATCTTGAAGTGGTACTTTTCTTGAGTACATAGATTTCCTCACTCCATTATAAATGTCACAACATTTCAGTTTTTTAGTTGGATAATTCATTTGACAAAAAAGAAATAAGATTGAAGAAAATGCAGATTTGAAGGATTCAAGGCCACTGGTCATGTTTTCTTGACACTTCAAGCTGAGAAGTGCCATCCCCAGCTGGAGCCATTGTCAGGGTCCTATAATTTATAGGATCTCAAGGTGATTGAGTATTTCATAGTTTACAGGTTTCAAATTGATCATAGATTTCAAGATTCAATTGATTTCACAAAAAAAAGAGAGAAGAAAAGAAATAAAGGAGGGTATATAAAAAAGGAAGAAAAGAAAAAAAAAAAAAAAGAAAAAAAAAACCACATGTTTTTCAACTCATACAGCTCAAGCATGATTGAAAAAATTTCAATTTCTATTGATATGGTAGAAAATAATGATCTTCCAAACTATTTAATCTTGGAAAATTAGTAGCTAGGTATAAATAAAATTGGTTCAACTGTTTAATCTGGAGCAAGGGGAGAAATAAGTGATAGAGTAGGTTAGAATCAATAGAAAAAATGAGAAAGGGTTTGAAAGTCCAAATCCACCCTGCAAATGCAAAAATAAAAAATTTTAGATTCGAAGAATAAAGGGTAGGAAGGTTGAGAAAAATTGCAAAGGTGAAAAGACATTTTTTTTTATTAAAGTGTGATGACATATTTGAATGTTTTTCCTAATATCAGGAAAATAAATAAAAATGGAAGGGGTCTTACATTATTTTCCCTAACCTTATTATATACCCCCATATCCCTATAGGCTGCTCCCCTATTTATTTCCCTACCCCACCACTCACTTACCCGTTACATCCCATATTACTCATCCCCCGTTACATCCCATATTACTCATCCCCCATCTCTCACGTAATCTCTAGTCACTCCATACGATCCAACAACACATATGCTTTTCCACCCCCCACCTCACCATCCAAAAGTTAATCCTAGAGGGGAGGGTCCAAAATCAATGCTCTCAAGCCAATGACATGTCACACTCTCAGGATTTCGCATCCCCCTCTCAATCCTCTTACTGCTCCTAGGGCCCTCCAAAAAGTGGTTTCCGCTTTCTCTAAACCACTGCCCCCATTTTTACCATTTATCACTCTTGCCACCTCATGACTCCATTCTGTCCCATCCACCTATCACCTCCTTTCCCATTGTTTTGCTTTCAATTGGCTGGATTGTTAGCCAATTGACCCTCGCCACTCTAGGCCAATCCAACAGCAACACCCCAAAACTACAAATGCACCATTTCACGCCATTTACAAATTTTAACATGCTCTTTTCACTTACAGATGCAATTCAAAATCTCATTCAGTCATACACAGAGAGCACAGTGAGCATATAGAACCAACATCACAGTCACAGAAAACTCCTTTTTCTATAGTTATCAAGCATTCCCCTTCTTGAATCTCGCTTCAATTCATCCCTTTTATTTCTCCCTCTCCAAAATTCCCATTTCTTCTCATCCCTTTCTGGTGCAGGCCACTGCAAATTAAACACACTTCAGTTTTCAAAGGTTTTTACAAAAGATAGTCATGGCACTCAAGAAGATAGAACATGAGGTATTTAATCTAATGTTGCACACACCATTGGATTTGGATCACATACCACTTGCAGACAGGGACTTCAAAATACATGGAACACTCTCAGAATTTGATTTATTTGACATATATTTCTAGTGGGAGGATAAATTCATAGATGGAGTGGATGACATAAGGCTCTAGGACACTAATTTACCATTCTATATCCTTCCTGAAACCCATAATTACCTAGAACTAATAAGGAAATGCCATTTATGCTATAACCCAAAGCCAAGGGAAGTGATGGCCCCAACATGACATATATTGTTTACCATTGATGCCAAGTCTATTATGCATATGATGCAGGATCCTATTCTTGAAGGGATTTCTCCCTTTTCTCATGAGATTCTCATTGAAATGTATCAGAAACAAGATTTTTTTAAGAGAGTTAAAACATTAGAACTCTTCATGACTGAGCCAACACCTTTGCCAAACAAGAATCCTCCTTATTCACCCTCTATTTTTCTTGATAGAACGAAACAAATAGTCACTGCTCTTTCTTATTTATTAAGATATTATTCAAATCAGTGGTTTGAGGAGGCTATTATAAGCTTCTTATCCATTTTATCAGTAGATTCAAAGCCCTCTAGCCTATTCAATTTCAGTCAATTTCTAGTAGACTCAATTCATGAGCAGTTTGTAAATTTCATTACAAAGGAAGTGTTTCAGTACTCCTCAATTATTGTATATATGTTTGTTTACTTTCAGGCAGATAGGTTTCTGTTTACAATGACCAAGTTGAATGAAGAAGGTGAAGCCCAATCTGTTATTTTCTGGACCACCTTAGTGATGAAGGATCAAAAGAACTTCACTTACAAGACATTTGTGGAAATCTCATTAGTGAGACTGCAGAATCCAGAATTAGTGAAGAAATTAAAAGGATCATGCAGTTGACAAATCAAGCAAGAATAGGAGATTGGTACTTATACCAAAATTGTATTGAATTAAGAGTATATGGATGTGAGTTGGCCCCTTACAAGCTGCCAAATTTGCTCCCCATGAGGATCTTTTCACTTGAATATATCAGACAAATGATCAATGCATATGAAATACATTTTGTAGCAACAAAGAAGAAGTCACAATTTAGGATCAAGTCTGAGATTGGTCCTTTCATTTGCAACATCAATGTAGTAGGTGAGGAGGTAGACAAGAGATTGAAGGAAATTAAATTCACTCATAGTTTTACTTGGTCCTATGACCCATGGGGCATCATCTCCAATAAAAGGGTAGAGAACAAGTCAGCACCCTATATTCACATTCAAATGCCTGATATAGAGAAATTTATGAACCAAATGGAGTAGATGGTTGACACACTACAAGAGGTTGAGGAACAAGTAATTTCTTCTTCAAGTGCACAGACCCCAAGGCAGCAGGAAAGGTAGAGAATAGAGGAAAGATCAGACAAAGGCGAGGAACAAGAAGAGGGAGCAACTTGGAAAAGGCCAAGAGAAGATCAGTCAGTAGGGATTGATACTTCTACGAAAGAATTCCAATTAAAATTTAGGAAAAGGGACATAATACACATGGACATAGGTAAAGAATCACCACATCCAAAAATAATCAATCTCAGTGATATTCCAAATTCTTCTCCAATAGGAGGTCAATCTTTTCCTACCACTCCAATTTTAGAAAGACAACAGTCTCTTCAAGTTTCCACATCTAGAAATGTAATTGGAGAAAAGGAGAAGATTGTCTTTGACACTTTCAGGGAGATTAAAATGAGGAATGAGATATTGAAAAAGAGAACTTATGCTCAATTTTGGAAATAGAGTGCAACTTCTCAAGGAAGACTTCTCTCAGCCTTTGATTTAGAAAAAGGAAAAATGCATATGGCATTCTTGGAAGCACAAACAACAGAACCTAAAACTCCAGCCAATTACAAGCAAACCTCTTTTGAGTTCAAGTTCAAGAATGTTCATCCTATTGATCAGATGGAAATGCACAAACAAACAGGTGAAATGATTTCCTCTACTTTAACCAGTACTTCCATGAGTTTTTTCAAAATGGAGGTGGCTTTTTCAAATGCTCAATCTCAGCTAAAGATGGAAAAGATTTCATCTCGGTCAAAGGACAACATAATTAAGTCTTTGGAAGACTTAGTAGTGAGAATTGGGTATGATCCCTCAGATGTAAAAGCAAGAGAAGAGATAATTAAGAAAAAGGAGATGGATATAGAAACTTTGAAGAAACGGCTCAAAATGCCAACTACACATGATCCATTTTGACCAGAGAGATAGAGGAAAGAGAGTTAGAAGGCCAAAATGATGAAGTTAATAATAGATAAGTACATCCAAATTAAACAAATGGAAGTAGATATGGAGAAAATGATACAAGAAAAGTAAAATACATCACAGACGACCAACACCACTATGGAGGCTCTTCCTCTTACAACAATTCCTACAGCCACTCCAACTGCTGCTACAGGGACATGAAGAAGTACATAACAGCTAGCTAGGTCCATGGAAATGAATCTTTATACTGAAGAAATCAAGATATTATACACCCAAGTTAGTGTTCTACAGGACCAAATCAAAAGAGTTGAAAGTGACGATTCAGTAGAGATGCAGGGGGCATGGACCTTAATTGAAATATTGCAAAAATATGTAAAGGAATCATCCATTGGTAACACTATAGGAAGAGTGAAGGAGATCATTTAGCACAACATCATCAATGGAATGAATGAAATTTGGCCTAGCATACAAATTATCTTTGAATAGAAGGAGTTATTTGAAAAAGCTAAAGAACCTATTTCAGCTTCTAATCTAGAACTGGGAGACATGCTAGCAACAACCAATAGGATAATCAAATTTCTCAATTCAAGGAACATGTATGAGCTAGAAGAGTTGGGATAGCAGATAGAACAAAAACTATTCTTTAGGTAAAAATGGTGTTAACTAAGAAGAACATGAATGTACAACTAGAAGAAAAATGTCAAATTTTAGAGCTAACAGTGAACAAGTTTTTTAATAGAATTGAGCCCTTAACTTAGAAAGGTCTCCCTTCTCTATTTGCTATCAATGAAAAAATCATGGCCATAGAATATTATTTCAAGAGGCTCCAAGGCATAGCCCTGGATGCTATGAATCTCTCCAACATTAAAGGCATCATAACAAGAAAAGCATTGCTAGAAGCTATCGGCAATCCGATTTACATCGAGCATGAGCTGAAACTTATTTTTATGGTCAAACCCACTTTTGCAAAATACAGTGAAGCTGATGAAATATACAGGAGGTTAATTAAGATCAAGATTCCAGATGAAGAAGCATGGAGTGACTTGTGTGATTACCAAAAGGAGCAAGACAAGGATGATTGAAGTGATAACATAGATATGAGTCAGCACCAGCCATGTCAGCAGTGCCAGTACAATGAAATTAATTTCTAGGCAACAACATCCCTAAAAAGAGGACCAGATGTCCTAGTTTTATCATCGCGACCACTTCGTGGTTACACTAGTCAATTTTCTTTTATTGTAATTAATAACTAACTACCAAGTGTATAAGGAAATCACTGTAGGTTTTTGTTAAATACTTCATGCATTAGAAGTATTAGGTGATGGACCCGAGTCATTTGAAACTATATTTTTTATTTGGAGCATTGTAATTTCAAGTTGGAGCATCAATAAAAAGGACCATTTGCAAGATACTTGAACTATGTTAACCTGGTAATGTCTTCCTTTCTATGATTGAATGTATTGTTGTTTATTCATTATGCATCATTAAGTCTTATTGTAAAGCAGAAATTATAGATTAAGATATGTTGTTGGAGCACCCTATTTCTATCTGTGTTTACAATCTAAATGTTTTCCTCTGATGTATGATTAAGAAATACTTAATTTCTTTTTAATCATTACTGATAGCATTATTATGTCATCTCATTTTTCATTCATGTTTTAGATCTAGTGAATATAGTTAGCTTTCCTTGCAAATTCTCTGGAAAATTGATGTTACCAACTAGCCTTTGACTCCATAGCCCAATGGAAAGGATCCAAATATGACCTATCCCAGCCAAACAAACAAACAAATAACCAAGAAATCAAGTGATAAATTTCTTTCATTATTTTATCTAGCCTAACACATTAAAGCATTGGAAATAAACCTAAACCCTAAATATACATAGAGAGCCCTCTACGAGTCTGGAAGGGCTAGATCCTAGACTCCTAAGCAGTTTGATGTACCTCTTGTGACTTTGTCTTGCCAATCTTCAAAATCACAAAATGTAAAATAGTTGCACACAACATTGGGCCATACAGGGTATTATAGGAAGCTAATCAAGGCATATGCACAAATAACAACACAAATGGAGAGGTTGTTGAAGAAGGATGTAACATTCTGCTAGGATGAAGATTTCTAGAGTAGTGTAAACATTTTGAAGGAAAAATTGGTCGTCACACCCATTCTAGTGTTCTAGGATTAGAAAAAGGAGTTTCATGTTCATGTGGATGTGTCTTGTATTGTGCTAGGTGTGGTGCTAACCCAACCAGGTGAAGGCAATATTGATCATCCTATAGAATTTGCAAGTAGGAAATTGTTAAAGGCAGAGAAGAACTACTTAGCTACAGAGCACGAAGGGCTAGCGATGGTGTATGTGCTACCAAAATTTTGACAATATATATTAGATTCACACTTCAAAGTATACACAAACCATTCTACTCTAGCATACCTGGTCAATAAGCCTCTGTTGGGGGGGAGGATTTACAAGTGGTTGTTGCTATTCCAAGAATATGATTTTGAGGTGATGGTGAAGCTCAGATGTCTAAATGTTGGTCCTAATCACCTATCCAGGATTTAAACTGGTGATGAGCCAACAAGTTTGGATGAAGGGTTGCATGATGCACACCTCTTTGCTTTTCATGTTCCAGATGATCACTTTTATGATACAATTCAATTTTTGTCTACTCGAACAACCCCTAAAGGATATTCGACATAGTGAAGAAGGAATTGGTGGTCCAAGAAGTTGACTTCCTTGTGATCACTAGACATTTATACAAAATGGGATCTGATGGGATATTGTGTAGATATGTCCTAGAGTACAAATGGCAGAGCATTCTTGCAGAAGCACATGTAGGCATAGTAGGAGGACATTGTCCCGGTAGAGAAATTGCACAAAATATCCTACGTGAAGGACTTTGGTGGTGAATAATGCATAAGGAATTGGTGGTATATTGTAGGGCATGTGATGCTTGTCAGCGGATGGGGAGGCCATCGTGAAGGGATGAGTTGTCATTAAATCAAGAAATCACCTTGCAAGTGTTTGATAAATGGGCAATAGACTTTGTGGGTCCAATTCAGCCACCAGGGAAAATGACGAGGGTACAATTCATTATTACCGCAATTGAATACTTGATGCATTGGGTGGAGCCACAACCAGTCAAAGATTGTAGCGCAACTACTACTACGAAGTTCATCTTTTAGTTTATTTTGTATCGGTTTGGTTGCGCTAAAATTTTAATGAGTGATAGGGGCACACACTTCTTAAACAAAACTATTGTTGCGATATTTGAGGAATTATAAGTATATCATCAAAAGAGTACACCCTATCATGCTCAAGCTAACCAGCATTCAACAAAATCTTGGAGAGCACTTTGACAAAGGTTTATAATGCGATGCGGGATGACTGGGATGTGTGCATACCAGAAGTCCTTGGGGAGTATAGGACCACTTGTAAAAATTTGATAGGACAAACCCTTTTCTGACTGGTATATGGGTAGGACTCTATAATTCCCATGGAATACATTGTGCTAAATCTGTGGATTGCGCCATTAATAGATATGGCTAATTATGATACTATGGAGAAGCATCTTGTGCAACTGATAGAATTGGAAGAAGAACATTTCCTAGTAGCATTTCATCGAAAAGGCATGGCATGATCACCATATAAAATAGAATAGCTTCCAAATTGATGATTGGTATTATTGTATGATAGTAAATTTACAAAATTCCCTGGGAAGTTTCAAACGCGCTGGCTAGTACCCTATGTCGTAAAAGAAATTACAGATGGTAGCACAGCTCACCTTGCAAAGCTGAGCGGGGATATTTCTCTAGGAAAAGTCAATAACAGTCAACTGAAGTTATATAGGGGTGATCACACCCTTGCGTACTGACTATATGATGGCGGGATAGTCTTAGTAATCTAGGTAGCTGCAAGGAAGTACGAGACTATATACTACACTGCACAAAAGTAGGAAAGTCGAATCAAGAGGGTTGTGTGATGGATGGAAGTAAGGTGCAGAGGGGAGCTGTGTCAGAGAAGTTGTTGATCTAAAGATGATCTGAGGTTGTCATTGATGTAAACCTAAGCAGCACTAGGGGCTACCCTAATCTTTCAAGGGAACTTTTACTTGACAACTTACTCTATTTTGAGTCAAGGATCTTCTAGATAGATTCTACTCGTCGAGATGTTTCCATTGATATATGGCATGCCAAGTAATTCTTCATGGTTTAAGAGATATTCATGTTTGAAGTTAGTAACCCCAGTTAGTGGGCTAAAACCCTATGTGGTTGTGGCATGGAGCTCATAATTTGTTTTGGTCATTGAATATTCATGAATTAATAATTTTTTAAGCTCCTAAAATCCCTCCAACATTCTCTATAGAAGCCCCTCTCAACTGTATAAAAAGGAATCTCATATATCCTCCAAATGTAGTGATCGTGGAATTTTCACTATAACATCATTTTTACTAAGTCTTAGATTCTGAAATGAAAACCCATTTGATTCACAATCCTAATGAATGTTTTGACCGAATTTCTAATATTGGTTCACTATATTTTCCGAGATATGATCTGTGGAATTTAGGGATTTTGCAAGCTCCGGAATTTCATCTCAAAGAAGTGACCTTAGGAAAATCACCATAACGCTCTCTCTGAGATGAGGATTCGAATTCTGTAAAAATTGGTGGATATTGCAGGGATGTTAGTTTTTTTTGTAAAAATTTCCAAGCCGATGGAGGAAAGAGTGACACGTGGCATGTCGTACAAGTTCGCTTTACTGAACTAGTCCATAATTAGGTCATTGTGAGAGATTGGGAATAACTTTGCCTTGAAGAGTCTAAATCAGGTCAGAGCTATGGCATTGGAAAGAAGACTCAGAGGGCTTCTACAGGACTAAAGATCACATGTTGGGGATCTAAAATTGCAGAGATACATCAAATTAAATATCGTGTTCCTAGAAGGCGAGAAAAACTAGATCAAGTGGTGTCAAGGGGTGCAAAGGACCAGCCTTTCTAGAGCACCAAAGGGCAAGGTGAAGAAAAATGATGTAGAAGATGTAAGCTATAGGTAAGTATCTTTTGTATATGCATGTTCATTTCTTAATTTCACTAGGTTCTTTGTATTCTAATTTGTTGTTTTTGTTTAGCACTGACATATGCTTTGCAAGATGAGGTAAGTTTTTCTATTATCATGTCATGGGTATTTCCTTGAAGACATTTTGCAGGTATTATATATTCATCAAGAGAATACTCCATGCATAATCTAATGTTCTGAAGAATGAGAAAGGGTAGCATGACAAGAGCATCAATCAAGGTGCAGAACAACAATAAGAAGTTTACCATATGAAGTCTTCAAGTGGGAAGTACTACATATAGTCATTGTAAAAGTATCATTATATAGAGTCATTGTAAAAGTTGTCCAAGTGTCTATCTTCCAAGAGTTGAAGAGGCAGTGTTGGGAGGTCTAGGATCTTCATTAGGTGGTTGTGTCATAGTTGGGGTTATGGTCTAGTGTGTCTTCTTCTTCTACATCATTCTATATCATTGTAAAGTGGACCATTTTCCCTAGTATGGGAGTTCATTCTTCTTTTATTCTTCTATAGGGTGGTAGGGTGGTGCTAGGCTAGTACATGAAGTCACCAATAGGTTAAAGCCCATGAAAACTCCAGGGTGGTAGGGTAGTGCTAGGGTGAGTTGTAGCTCACTGGGTGTTGGGGAATCCGTTCAGTTGACTACTGAAGAATCTCAGGCATTGGAGTGTCCATCTAGTGGGAGATGGAGAAGAATGCTTTTCTAGAATTATAGGAAGTTGTTGCTTTCATTTCAGTTGGGGATAAAGATTAAAGAATTTATTAGAAAATTGTTCCATGGTTTTTGACCCTGAGGGGGTTTTCCACCTAAAATGTTTGTGCATACTGGGTTCTTTTATTTACTATTATTATTGCATAAACGTTAATAATAATTGAAGATTAACTAATACTCTAAAAATATATTAAAGTGCTAATTGTTAAGGAATATTGATTCACCCCCCCATCCCGTCTCATTATTCTCCAACAATTGGTATCAAAGCTTGGTTCCTTCAGTAGCAACTTAACTGCTAGAAGTCAGTTTTTAGAGCATAGAGATGGGAAAGTCAAAGAAGTGGGTTACAAGGATTTCAAAGGAAGGTATAGGTACAACAAGATCTCAAGAAAGTGAGTATTTTGTACCAACCCCTGATTTTGATGCAGATAGTTACTAGATATGGGAATCCATGATTGAAGTATCTTTGTAGGCACATGGAGTATGGGAATCAATTGTTTCTAGAGACTCATCTACCGACAAAGATAAAAGGTACAATTCAAAGGCCATGAATGCAATTTTGAATGTTTTTTCCAAATTCTGTGAAAAGAAAAGTTGGTCAATGTTCAAGAGCTAAAACTCTTTGGAAAACGCTTCATAATCTCTATTCAACAAAGAAATCAGGTCAATATTTTATTGAAAACTCGGATCCTTCTGAGTATGATTAATAAGGGTTGACCATAGAAGAATTTTGTAAGGAGGCAATCAAGCTTATAAAAGAGCTCAAGGTTGAGAAGATCCGTTCCAATACTCTTGAATAACAAGTTCAAGGTCTCAAAGTTGAAGTTGAAGAACACAAATGTATTGAAGAGTCATTTCAAAAGATGTTGGAAGAAATCAATAATACAAGGACAAGAGACCTCAAGAGAGAAGTCCAACAGAATGAACAAGAACTCGACACAGCATTTGCAGAGTTTAGTAGGATCACACAATAGATGCAGGAAGTGGAAATTGAAAGGAAGGAATCTGATCAAGATACATATCCGTTGTTGACCAAAAGCAAAAGGAAATAGAAAATCTTCAATAGAAATAAGAAGGCTCAGGATTGAAAACGAGAAGCATAAGGAATAAATACAACTTCTCAATAAAGAAGCACAGAAGACCACTCTTCTTAAGGTACATGTTGAGGAGTCACAAAAAGGAAGGAAGATCTTGATCAAAAGCAAGAAGAACTTGATGCAACTCATGATGATATCAACAAACTCAAGGGATCCAAAAAATAATACTTACAAGATAAGACAGATAAAGAAGCGAAAATCAAGGGAATTAAAGATGGTAAAGCTCCTGTTGATGAAAGTACAAGCTCAACAGCTTCACAGGATGATTCTAAAAAGGAATTTGATCAAAGTGAAAAGCCAAAGAAGAATGTACCACAAGAAACTACAATGTCATCTCCCAAGAAGAATGAAAAATCTTCTAGGTATGTTCGTTTATTTAATGGTTATTGATTTTTATGTGTTAACTATGGACATATGGCTAGGGATTGTGAAGTTTTTGACAGGTATAATCATTATCTACAAAACCATAGAAGCAAGTTTGTAGGATCATGAGATAGGTTCCACGATGATTTTGTCATAAGAGAAACATGTTAGATGGGCAAAATATTGAATGTTTCGAATGCCATAACTATGACCATAGTGCTCAGGGTTGCAAACATTGGATGGAATTGCCTATGGACAACATTGAAAGCTTCAAGTGTCATAACTATGGGCAGTCTGAGTCATAGTCGATGGGTCAAGGCAATGCTACTTAAATATTAAGCAGCGTTGATCATATGGAAGTCCCAACAGATCTGGTCAAGAAAGAGTGGGTGAGGACAACAGATTTTGTGGAGCTTTTTCTGATCGATTCTCAACATTCATCGTCCATTGTATCAACCGAGACCAATGTATCAACCGAGGTTACTATTGGCTCATCAAAAGGTCA
Source organism: Pinus taeda (assembly GCA_000404065.3). NCBI lineage: Eukaryota > Viridiplantae > Streptophyta > Pinopsida > Pinales > Pinaceae > Pinus > Pinus taeda. The sequence continues at coordinate 168,978 of APFE031097794.1, forward strand.
GGACGTGGGATCCAGTGAGCAGCCTTGTGGTTTGGTTAGCGCTGGTTCATGTCTTAGCGTCTCCATCGAGTGTAGCGGGAGTTTCCTTGGGCTTGAAAGTCAAGGTATGGTCTGCAATAAGAGCAGCTTTATGTTACGGAGTTGTAATTTGGCCGTAGGCTTGGGCCTTAGTTTTGATAATACGTTTAATGATAAGCTCATTAGAAGTAATAAGGATAACGTGATAGATAAGAGTACTATAGGTAATGGTTACATTAAGAAGCATTACGATTATGAGGATACGCATTTTGATAATACGGGTGATGGTTATGTTAAGAATTATTATGATAAGGCAAGTAATTATAATAATAAGAAATTTAATGGTAAGGGCATGAGGGTTAATAAGGCTAGTGGGATGGATACGCATAGTATGGGTAATGGTTACATTAAGAAGCATTATGATGATGAGGATACACATTTTGATAATACGGGTGATGGTTATGTTAAAGATTATTATGATAAGGCAAGTAATTATAATAATAAGAAATTTAATGGTAAGGGCATGAGGGTTAATAAGGCTAGCAGGATGGATTCACATAGTATGGGTAATAATTATATTAATAGTCATTACGTTGATAAGGATAAGCATAATGATAATGCAGGTGAGGGCTATATTAATAATTATCATGATGGTAAAGCAAGATATTATAGTAGTGATAATATAGATAGAGTAGATGATAATAAGGCAATTAATCTTGGTAATTTTTGTAAGAATAAAAGGGGTCTTGATAATTTAGTTTTAAATGAGAATAATAACCGGAATAGTAAGGTTGATAATAAGGGAGTTTCTATGAGAGTTTCGAGTCCTCGCCCTCGGGGCGATAAGGTGTTAAATCTGTCTAGTTTTTCCTTTCCGCCTGCGGTCTTTAGTCTCTTAGGAAAAGGTCTTAATTTTGCCTTAGCACCCAGAAAAATCCCAGTTGAAGACATCATTTGTGATGTGAAATATGGCATTAAGAACCTTCCTAATAAGATTAAAGACACAATTAGGCAGGATTGTGCCGTAGCCTTGAGGAGGGCTAAGCTTCCCCGGAGCAATATCAACAAGGCTGAGTTTGAGGCTCTTAAGACCTTGAACAGGAATCGTGACATTGTGGTATTAAAGGCAGATAAAGGTGGGGCTGTCGTCCTCCTGGATAGATGTGATTATAGAAATAAAATGCTCGATCATCTATGTAATAGTGGGAGTTATAAGAAGCTTTCGAAAAATCCCCTTAAAAAGATTTCGAGAGTGGTCGCTCTTGCGATCAAGTCGTGCAATTCCACGACTCCTTTGTCCCAGAAGCTTATTGAGGGAAACCCCATCACTCCTAGGATCTATGGCCTTCCAAAGGTCCATAAGGAAGGGGTCCCCCTGAGACCCATTGTCAACACCATTGGTGGTCCGACTTACCTCCTGGCCAAGTTCCTCGCTGTGAAGTTGAGGCCGTTAGTTGGTCATATTGAATCCTTCGTTAAAGATTCGGCCTCTTTCATTGATGATCTTAAGAGAATTAAGATTGAGCCCAATGACATTGTGGTAAGTTTCGACGTGGCCTCTCTTTATACTTGTATTCCCATCAATAAGGCCATGGAGGTGATTAATAAGCTCACCGACCCTGATACGGCTAAGTTGGTTGAGCTTTGCCTTACCTCCACCTTTTTCAGCTTCGAGGGTGAATTTTATGAGCAAAATTGCGGAGTTGCCATGGGCTCCCCCTTGTCCCCTGTCGTGGCTAATCTCTTTATGGAGGATTTTGAGTCTAAGGCTTCGGCCTCCTCTCGTCTCTTACCAAAGCTGTAGAAAAGATTTGTTGATGACACTGGTGTTGTCTGGTCTCATGGTCCTGATGAGCTGGATCGTTTCTTCAGTCATCTCAATAACCAGTCCGCCGCCATTAAATTCACAATGGAAAAAGAAGACAATGGTTGTCTTCCATTCTTGGACGTTCTCATCTCGAAGAAGGTGGATGGTTCCTTTTCTCATAAAGTGTTTAGAAAGAAGACGCATATTGAGCAATACTTGCATGCTTCTTCCCATCATTTCCCCGCTCAAAAGTTAGGGGTTCTAAGCACCCTTGCCACCCGTGCTGTTAGAATTTCTGATGAAGAAATATTGGAAAAGGAGAAGGCTCATCTCCTTGATGTCTTTGTGAAGAATGGTTATGGTAGACACCTAGGTCAAAAAGCCTTCCTCAAGGCCAAGAAGGAGCCTTTAGTCCGTAGAGATCCTAAAGATCGTGTCATGGGGGTAAACCTGCCGTACATCCAAGGGACCATGGATAGGATTGCGAGGATTCTAAGGAAGTATGATGTGCCCGCGACTTTCAGGCCTCTCAATACTATCCGTGGCTCCCTCAAGTCTGTAAAGGATCCTATTGATCCTAAAGACATGAAGGGCGTCTATATCATTCCTTACTCTTGTGGGACACCATATATTGGTGAGATAGGTCACTCTATCAAGCAAAGGATTAGTGAGCATTCCGCTGACTTAAGGCATGGAACGGCCAAGTCCTTAGCCTTGGTTGAACATGCCGAGAAGACTAAGCATCATGTTTGTGTGGAAGAGGCCCAAGTCATTGCTAAAGTTGCACAGTTTCACCATCGCAAATTTAGAGAGGCCCTGGAGATTGAGAAAAGGTCGAAGAATCTTAATAGGGATGATGGCTGGAAGATTAGCAGTTGCCGGGTCCCAGCCCTATCTTCCTAGCGTCCTCAATCCCTCATTTGTAAGATCTCGGGTTGGTCCTTTCCCTTTGGTTATTATAATATTTTTAAATAAAATTAGATTTTAGGCATTTTTTTTATTCTCAATGGTATATTTTGTTCCCCTCTATTATCTCAGTTCTTAATATTATTCGTCTTATTAATAAGATCTTTATTAAATTATTTTCGAACCTTACTTCTATTATTTTTGGAATTTAATAAATTAATTTTGTATTCTTGATTTTATATATATATATATATAATATATATATGATTTTTATACGAATATATTATCCTATCACTGCCTAATATAATGTTAGATATACTTATTAATAAACATTAATAAATCATTAGGTGAACTCATAATAATATTATCTTATAACTGCCTAATATAATGTTAGATATACTTATTAATAAACATTGATAAATCATTAGGTGAATTCATACTAATAATCCTGATATTGTAACTATAGTATAGTGATTAATGTACAATTAAAATAAGGAGATAATTTCCAACCATAAAAATCTGGTGATTATTTTCTTATCTAGATTTAGTTTTCAAAGTAGTTTGTATATTAAAAAAGGTCAAATATATTTTTATTCTATTTTTAAACGAAACTACCCTATAGTATATGGAATTAGTGTCTTTACCTATTTTCATATATTTTTTATTAATAAATATAAATTATTTAATAAAATATACATTTATATCTTGATAGATGATATATTTTAGTATTTTAATTTAAAATGGACCATTAGTTTTAAAATGATAAATAAAATTATTAAATAAATATATGATGTACCATTAATAGTAATTTAGTTTGAATTAGTTTGCTTTTTGTATATATATATACATTTATTAATAAACAAGTACCTTAGTTAAATTAACAAATGAATACTCTAATTATATAATTTAACTAATTTCTAAGAATATTAGTAATTAAAAATTTTACAAGAATATTTTTTGTTGATAAAAGGATAAATAGCATTATTATAAATATAGATATTTAATAAACTACAAATTTATATCTTGATAGATGATATGTTTTAGTATTTTAATTTAAAATGGACCATTAGGTTTAAAATGATAAATAAAAATTAATATTAAATAAATATATGATACCAATAATTTAGTTTGAATTAGTTTGTTTTTTGTATATATATATATATACATTTATTAATAAAGCAGTACCTTAGTTAAATTAACAAATGAATACTTTAATTATATAATTTACCTAATTTAACGAATTTCTAAGAATATTAGTAAATCAAAATTTTTTATTGTGTGACTGGGGTCATTAGGTCTGAATTAGCCATTGGCAATATAGCCGTTGGAGTCTCTGCACATACTATTTAACAAGCCGAGCTGGATTGGTTCTTCAACTTGTCCTGACAATGAACCACACTGGTTGGTTCGAAACGCATCGACAAAAGATTATCTATGTGATTTCGCCGAAAAATTCCCTAAACAACTATGGGCATGTCGCTCGAAATTGTAGGAATAAGAAAGTCTAAAAAAGGAAACAGCTACAGGAAGACAAAGTAGATAACAAGGTTTCAGTGGTTATGCTTTCAGGATTTGTAAAAGCAAAAGGTCATGAGGAATTAGTAGTTTCTTTAGATAAAGACTCAAGTCAAGATAGATTGTTAGGTAACTTACTATTTTGAAACATTTGGGTTGTTGACTCCTTAATGTTTATACAAGAGGAGTCTATGCAGTAGTACATCGCACAAGTCTATGATTGACAGGAAGGTAGTTTGAAAAATATGGTAGTTTCATTAAAGGTTTAGGGGGAGCAAAATAGTTGAAGGATTATAGGTTACCAGGAACAAGACAAGATTATTCTGCAAAGGATATGCACAACTGGAAGGAATTGATTTCGATGAAACATTTGCACCAGTTTCCATAATGGAAGTTATCTGGATGTTTCTCACCTATGCATGTTCAAGAAAAATAAAAGTCTACCAAATGGATTTTAAGTCAGCATTTATGAATGGAGAATTAGAAGGAGAATTTTACATCAAACCACTTGAAGGTTTTCTAGTATCAGAAAAAGAAGACTATGTTTGCAGGTTAAAGAAGGCTCTATATGGTCTGAAGCAGGCTCCCAGAGCATGGTATGCCCCTCTTGATAGATATCTACATCAACAAAGGTTCAAGAAAGGTACTGGTGATAGAAATCTTTATGTACAAATAGATAAGGATAATTTAACAATCGTTGAGGTATATGTGGATGATATAATCTTTGGTAGCAATGATGATCGACTAAGTAATAACTTTGCTACAAATATACAAAGTGAGTTCGAGTTGTCTTTACTTGGTGAGCTGACATACTTCTTAGGGCTTCAAATATCTTAGCAAGAGAAATGAATATTTATATTTCAAGCCAAGTACATCAAGGAAATGTTCAAGAAATTCAAAATGGAAGATTGCAAACCCATCCTTGCTCCAATGGTAACAGGTTGCAAATTGAGCATAGATGACTCATATAGGGATGTGGATTAGAGGTTGTACAGATAAATGATTGGTAGTCTTCTATATGTAACAGCCTCCCGAACAGATGTTATGCAAGCAGTTGGACAAGTAGCAAGATTCCAAGAAGCAGGAAGATAATCACATATTATTGACATCAAAATAATTCTTCGATATCTAAAGGGTGCAATAGAATATGGCTTGTGGTATCCCAAGGGCGAGAATATCATTATTCAAGCCTTTACAAATGCAGATTGGCATGAAGCATTGATGATTGTAAGAGTAATAGTGGAGCAACATTTTATCTAGGTGGTTTTCTCTTATCATGGTTGAGAAAAATGAAAACCTCAATCTTGTTATCTATAGCGGAAGTAGAATACGTTGAAGCGGTAGCTTGTTGTACTCAAGTCCTTTGGATGAAAAAAAATTTGCAAGATCTTCAAGTACAATTCAGTGAGCCTATTCCCATCTGCTGTGATAACACCAGTTCCATTAGCATCTCCAAGAATCTTGTCATGTATTCAAAAACAAAACACATTACGATAAAATATCATTTTGTTAGAGAACAATTCCCTAAAAAAAACATAAAACTTGAATATGTTGGTACAAAAGAACAAATCGTTGATATATTCACTAAAGCTTTACCTCAAGAAGCATTTTAATATCTTCGCCAAAATCTTGGGATTCTCCCAAGTTATCATCAGATTTTCCTTATTCATAAAATAAAGGGGAAGTGGAAGTGTGTACAAGTTCACAGGATGGTTATGTGTTAGGGGGAGTTACCCTTTGCCATTGATGTCAAAGGGGGAGAGAAGGTAGTAGGAAAAGGTTCCCTGATCACAAGGGGAGTACTTGTGTTCCCATCAATGCCAAAGGGGGATATTGTTTATCTAAAGATGATTTGAGGTTGTCATTGATGTCAACCCAAGCAACACTAGCGGATACCTTGATATTGCAAGGGGATTTTGACTCGAAAACTTACTCTATTTTGAGTCAAGGATCTTCTAGATAGATTCTACTCGTTGAGATGTTTTCATTGATATATGGCATGCCAAGTAATTCTTGACGGTTTGAGAGATATTCATGTTTGAAGTTAGTAACCCCAGTTAGAGGGTTAAAACCCTATAGGGTTGTGGCATGGCACTCATAATTTATTTTTTCCTTTGAATAGTAATAAATTAATAATTTTTTAAGCTCCTAAAATCCCTCCAACATTCTCTATATAATCTTGTCTCAACTCTATAAAAAGAAATCTCATATATCCTCCAAATGTAGTGATCATGGCATTTTCTCTATAAATTTATTTCTACGAAGTCTTATATTATGAACTGAAAACCCATTTGATTTGCAATACTGATAAACATCCAGACCAAATTTCCAATCTTGGTTCGCTATATTTTCGGAGATATGATCTATGGAAGTGAGGGTTTTTGCAAGCTCATGAATTTCATCTCAAAGAAGTGACCTTGGGAAAATGATCATAACTCTATCTCTGAGAAGAGGATTGGAATTATGTAACAATTAGAGGATAGTGCACGGACTGTATTTTTTTGTGTATCAACTTTAGAGCCGAAGTAAGAAATAGTGACATGCAACAAGTCATACAAGTTCTCTCTATTGAACTAGTCCATAATTAGGTCATTGTGAGAGATTAGGCATAACTTTTCCTTGAAGAGTCTGAATTGGGTTAGACCTATGGCACTGGAAAGAAAACTCAGAGGGCTTCTATAGGACCAAAGAGCACATTTTTGGGATCTTAAATTGTAGAGATACATCAAATTAAATATCATGCTCCTAGAAGGCAAGAAAAACTAGATCAAGGGCTGCAAAGGACCAGAGTTTCAAGGGCACCAAGGAGCAAGGTGCAAAAAAATGATGTAGCAGAGGTAAGCTATAGGTAAGTATCTTATGTATATTCATGTTCATTTCTTAATTGCATTAGTTTCTTTGTATTCTATTTTGTTGTTTTTGTTTAGCACTGACATATGCTTTGTAGGATGAGGTAAGTTTTGCTACTATCATGTCATGGGTATTTCCTTGAAGGCTTTTTGCAGGTATTATATATTCATCAAGAGAAGACTCAATGCATAATATAATTATCTGAAGAGTGAGAAAGGGTAGCATGACAAGAGCAACAATCAAGGTGCAAAACATCAGCAAGAAGTTCACCATATGAAGTCTTCAAGTGGGAAGCACTGCATACAATCATTGTAAAAGTATCATTGTGTAGAGTCTTTGTAAAAGCATCATTGTAAAATTTGTACAAGTTTCTATCTGCTAAGAGTTCAAGAGGCAGTGTTGGGAGGTCTATGATCATCATTAGATGGTTGTGTCATAGTTGAGATTATGGTCTAGTGTGTCTTCTTCTTCTACATCATTCTATATCATTGTAAAATGGACCATTTTCTCCAGTACGGGAGTCCATTATTATTTTATTCTTATATAGAGTGGTAGGATGGTGCCAGGTTGGTGCATGAACTCACCAACAGGTTCAAGCCTATGAAAACTTCAGGGTGGTAGGGTGGTGCTACAGTGAGTTGTAGCTCATTGGGTGTTGGGAAATCCATTTAGTTCACTACTGAAGAATCTTGGGTGTTCGAGCATCCATCCAGTGGGAGCTGGAGAAAAATGGTTTTCTAGAATTCTAAGAAGCTGTTGCTTTCATATCATTTGGGGCTAAAGATTAAAAAAATTATTAGAAAAGTGTTCAATGGATTTTGACTCGGAGGGGGTTTTCCACCTAAAATGTTTGTGCCTCTTGGGTTATTTTATTTACTATTATTATTGCATAAATGTTAATAATAATTGAAGATTAACTAATTCTCTAAAAATATTTAAAAGTGATAATTGCTAAGGAATACTGATTCACCCTCCCCCCACTTCACAGTATTTTCCAACAATTGGTATCAGAGCTTGGTTCCTTTAGTAACAACTTAACTGTTGGAAGTCAATTTTTAGACCATAGAGATGGGAAAGTCAAAGAAGACAGTTATAAGGATTTCAAAGGAAGGTACATGTACAACAATATCTCAATAAAGTGAGTATTGTGTACCAATCCCTAATTTTGATGCAGATAATTATTGGATATGGGAATCCGGGATGGAAGTATATTTGCAGGCACATGGAGTATGGGAATCAATTGTTTCCAGAGACACATCTACCGACAAAGCTAAAAGGTAAAATTCAAAGGCCATCAATGTAATTTTGAATGTTTTCTAAATTATGTGAAAACAAAAGTTGGTCAATGTAAAACATCTAAAGCTCTTTGGGAAAATTTTCATAATCTCTATTCAACAAAGAAATCAGGTCAAGATGTTATTGAAAACTTAGATCCTTCTGAGTATGATGAAGAATGGTTGACCATAGAATAATTTTCGAAGGAGGCAATCAAGCTTATAAAAGAGCTCAAGGCTGAGAAGATCCATTCCAATACTCTTGAAGAACAAGTTAAAGTTCTCAAAATTGAAGTTGAAGAACACAAATGTATTGAAGAGTCACTTCAAAAGAAGTTGGAAGAAATCAATAATACAGTGACACGAGAGCTCAAGAGAGAAGTCAAACAAACGAAACAATAACTCGACACATCATTTGCAAAGATTAGCAGGACCACACAACAGATGCAGGAAGTAGAAATTGAAAGGAAGGAATCTAATCAAGATACATATCCACCGTGGACCAAAAGAAAAAGAAATTAGAAACATCTTCAATAGAAATAAGCAGGCTCAGGATTGAAAATGAGAAGCAGATGGAACATATATAGGTTATCAATAGAGAAGCAGAGAAGACCACTCTTCTCAAGCTACAGGTTAAGGAGGTAGAAAGAAGAAGGAAGATCTCGAAAATATGGTTTCAATAAGATCTTGCTCAAAAGCAAGAAGAACTTGATGCAACTCGTGATGAGATCAACAAACTCAATGGATCACAAAAAGAATACTTACAGGATAAGACAGATGAAGAAGTGAAAATGAAGGCAATTAAAGATGGTAAAGCTCCAGTTGATGAAGGTACAAGCTCCAAAACTTCACAAGATGATTCTAAGAAGGAAGTTGATCAAAGTGAGAAGCCAAAGAATAATGTTGCAACTCCAAAGAACAAGACCAAAGCAATCAGGAACAAAGGACCACAATAAACTACAACACCACCTACAAAGAAGAATGAAAAATCTTCTAGGTATGTTCATTTATTTAATGGTTATTTCTTTTTATGTGCTAAATATGGACATACGGCTAGGGATTGTGATGTTTTTGATAGGTACAATCATTATCTGTAAAACCATAGAAGCAAGTTTGTAGGATCACGAGACAGGTTCCACGTTTATTTTGTTAGAAGAGAATATGTGCTCGATGGGCCAAATATTGAATGTTTCAAATGCAATAATTATGGCCATAGTGTTTGTGGTTGCTGTTATCAAATGGAATAGCTTATGGAAGACATTGAATGCTTCAAGTGTCATAACTATGGGCACATGGCTCGAGATTGCAAGAATAAGGTCTCTAAAAGGAAACATGTATAGGAAGACAAAGCAGATAACAAGGTTTCAGTAGTTATGATTTCAGGATTTGTGAAAGAAAAAGGTCATCAGGAATTAGGAGTTGCTTCATAATATGACTCAAGCCAAGATGGACCATTAGGTGACTCGCTATTTTGAACAATCTGGCTTGTTGACCCCTTAATTTTTGTATAAGAGGATTCTATGCAGCAGTATATGGCACAAGTCTATGATTGACAGGAAGGTAGTTTGAACAAGATGGTAGTTTCATTAAAGGTTCATGGGGAGAAAAACAGTTGAAGGATTACAGGTTACCAGGAACAAGACAAGATTAGTTTGCAAATGATGTGCACAAGTGGAAGGAATTAATTTCGATGAAACATTTGCACCAGTTGCCACAATGGAAGCCATCCAAATGTTTCTCGCCTATGCATGTTCAGGAAAAAAAATTCTACCAAATGGGTGTTAAGTCAACATTTTTGAATAGAGAATTAGAAGAAGTTTACATCGAACAACCTGAAGGTTTTCTACTATCAGAAAAGGAGGACTATGCTTGCAGGTTAAAGAAGGATCTGTATGGTCTCAAGTAGGCTCCCAGAGCATGGTATGCTCGTCTAGACAGATATATACGTCAATAAGGGTTCAAGAAAGGTACTGTTGATAACAATTTTTACGTACAAATAGATAAGGATAATTTAACAATCGTTGAGGTATATGTGGATGATATAATCTTTGGTAGCAATGATGATCGACTAAGTAAGAACTTTTCTATAAAGATGGAAAGTGAGTTCGAGATATCATTACTTTGTGAGTTGACATACCTCTTGGGGATTAAAATACCTTAGCAAGAGAAAGGAATATTTATATGTCAAGCCAAGTACATCAAGGAAATGCTTAAGAAGTTCAAAATGGAAGATTCCAAACCTATCTTTACTCCGATGGTAACAGGTTGGAAATTGAGCATAGGTGACTCATATAAGCATGTGGATCAGAGGTTGCATAGATCTATGATTGGTAGTCCTATATATGTAACAGCCTCCCGACCAGATGTTATGCAAGCAGTTGGACAAGTAGAAACATTCCAAGAAGCACCAAAAGAATAACATATTATTTCCATCAAAATAATTCTTCGATATCTAAAGGACACAACAAAATATGGGTTGTGGTATCCCAAGGGAAACAATATCATTATTCAAGCCTTTACAAATGCAAATTGGGCAGAAAGCATTAATGATTGTAAGAGTACTATTGGAGCAACATTCTATCTAGGTGCTTGTCTCATATCATGGTTAAGAAAAAGGAAAACCTCAATCTCGTTATCTACAACAGAAGTATAATACATTGTAGTGACAACTTGTTGTACTCAAGTCCTTTGGATGAAACAAAATTTGCAAGATATTCAAGTACAATTTAGTGAGCCTATTACCATCTTCTATGATAACACCATTGCCATCAACATCTCCAAGAATCCTGTCATGCATTCAAAAACAAAACACATTCCGATAAAATATCATTTTGTTAGAGAACAATTCACTGAAAAGAATACCAAACTTGAATATGTTGGTACAAAAGAACAAATTTATGATATTTTCAGTAAACCTTTACCTCATGAAGCATTTGAATATCTTCTCTAGAAGCTTGGGATTCTCCCAAGTTCTCATTATATTTTCTTTATTCATAAAATAAAGGGGGAGTGGAAGTGTGTATAGGTTCATAGGATGGTTATGTGTAAGGGGGAGTTACCCTTTTCCATTGATGTCAAAGGGGGAGAGAAGGAAAATGGAAGAGGTTACTTGATTAGAGGGGGAGTACTTGTGTTGCCATCAATGCCAAAGGGGGAGATTGTTGATCTAAAGATGATTTGAGGTTGTCATTGATGTCAACCCAACTAGCACCAAGGGCTACCCTGATATTTCAATGGAATTTTGACTTGAAATATTACTATATTTTGATTCAAGGATCTTCTAGATAGATCCTACTCATCAAGATGTTTCCATTGATATATGGCACACCAAGTAATTCTTCACGGTTTGAGAGATATTCATGTTTGAAGTTAGTAACCCCAGTTAGTGGGCTAAAACCCTATGGGGTTGTGGCATGGAACTCATAATTGATTTTGGTCATTGAATAGTCATTAATTAATAACTTTTTAAGCTCCTAAACTCCCTCCAACATTCTCTATAGAAGCCCCTCTCAACTCTATAAAAAGTAATCTCATATATCCTCCAAATATAGTGATCATGGCATTTTCGCTATTACTTCATTTTGGTGAAGTCCTAGATTCTAAAATGAAAACCCATTTGACTCGTAATCATGATGAACTTCATGACCAAATTTCTGATCTTGGTTGGCTATATTTACGGAGATATGATCTGTGGAAGTGAGGGTTTTGTAGGCTCCCGAATTTCATCTCAAATAAGTGACCTTGGGAAAATTGTCATAACTCTATCTCTGAGAAGAGGATTGGAATTATTTAGACATTGGAGGATAGTGCATGGAATGTAGTTTTCTTCATGTCAATTTCAGAGCTGAAGGAGGAAACAATGACACATGGTACGTCGTACAAGTTCGCTCTACTGAACTAGTCCATAATTAGGTCATTGTGAGAGATTGGGCATAACTTTGCCTTGAAGAGTCCAAATCAGGTTAAACCTATGGCATTGGAAAGAAGACTTAGAGGGATTCTACAAGACTAAAGATCACATGTTGGGGATATGAAATTGCAGAGATACATCAGATTAAATATCATGCTCCTAGAAGGTGAGAAAAACTAGATCATGTGTTGTAAAGGGGTGCAAAGGACCGGACTTTCTAGGGCACCAAAGAGAAAGGTGTAGAAAAATGATGCAGCAGGGGTAAGATATAGGTAAGTATCTTCTATATATGCATGTTCATTTCTTAATTGCATTAGGTTATTTGTATTCCAATTTGTTGTTTTTGTTTAGCACTGACATATGCTTTGCAGGATGAGGTATGTTTTGCTATTATCATGTCATGGGTATTTCCTTGAAGACTTTTTGTAGGTATTATATATTCATCAAGGGAAGACTCAATGCATAATCTAATGTTATAAAGAGTGAGAAAGGGTAGCATGACAAGAGCAAAAATCAAGGTGCAGAACAACAACAAGAAGTTCACCATATGAAGTCTTCAATTGGGAATCACTGCATACAATCATTGTAAAAGTATCATTGTACAGAGTCATTGTAAAAACATCATTGTAAAAGTTGTACAAGTGTCTATCTACCAAGTGTTGAAGAGGCAGTGTTGTGAGGTCTAGGATCATCATTAGGTGGTTGTGTCATAGTTGGGGCTATGGTCTAGTGTATCTTCTTCTTCTACATCATTATATATCATTGTAAAGTGGACCATTTTGCCTAGTACAAGAGTCCATTCTTCTTTTATTCTTCTATAGGGTGGTAGGGTGCTGCTAGGCTGGTGCATGAAGTCGCCAACAAGTTCAAGCGTGTGAAAAATTCAGGGTGGTTGGGTGGTGCTAGGGTGAGTTGTAGCTCATTGGGTGTTGGGGCATCCATTTAGTTGACTACTAAAGGATCTTGGGCATTGGAGCCTCCATCTAGTGGGAGCTAGAGAAAAATGCTTTTCTCGAATTGTAGGAAGTTGCTGCTTTCATTTCAATTGGGGTTGAAGATTAAAAAATTTATTAGAAAAGAGTTCGGTGGTTTTTGACCTGGAGGGGGTTTTCTAACTAAAATATTGGTGCCTCCTGGATTCTTTTATTTAGTGTTATAACTTCATAAACGTTAATAATAATTGAAGATTAACTAATGCTCTGAAAAGATTTAAAAGTGTTAATTGCTAAGGAATCCATTGCACTATAAATTAAGGCATTGGGTCAGTTGCTGGAGAGGTTAGAAGCTGAACATTTTGAGGGTAAATGCTGTGGAATTGGGACTTCCTAGTTAAACTTGAGAGGAGAGATCACATACCTTTTGGTTTCATTGGGAAGTGAGTGAAACTTGTCAAAGTAGAGGAGACTTCTTATCGGACCCTGGGAGGAGCTTGTATAGCATCAAGGCACAGGTTGTAAAGTTCTTCTTCATTTGAATTAATACAATCAGATTCATTTTTCTTAACAAATTGTCGTATGTGGTTTGTTTCATAATGTCCTTGATCATTATGATGAATATGCTTTATGATATTGGCCTTTCAGGTGCTATTTAATGTGTTTGCTTGTTTGTGTTTGCAGATTTATGCTTCAAGGAAGCTCATTTGGAGCGAGGGAGCGAGGCTTCCACAAACTTGCATTGGACCCAAGGTAGGCCTAAAACACTTGTTTGCCTTTGTTTTCAATTGCATATTTAGAGAAAGATAGTTTTTGATTGGCTTGCTTGTCACTAGATATCTTTAGATACTAGGAAGGTCAAACTTTTCCGTAACCTCGACTCATTCCGCGTGACAAAATGGCGACTCCGCTAGGGACTTGATTGTTTTCCTTGTTTTTACTTTGACCTGAGAAACTTGTGTTTTTGTTTTTGTTTTTGGCTTGTTGTGTGTGGAATTGGGTGGATTTAGTGGATCTAGGATTATTTTTTGTTTTTCATAACTTTAGGAGAGGCACGCACCCTCGGCTTGCAACACAGTGTGGACTTATCCGCACTTTTGCTTTTTCACACAAAGCGTTCCTGCACGTGTGTGAACTGCTGGCCTGCGGACCCTGCTAAAATTTTGAAAAACTTAAGATTTTCTCTTTTAGTTAGCTTAGGTTTTGTTAATGTGTTTTTAGCCTCTACCCAGATCTGCACGTGACTTGTTAGGAACTTTTCTTCAGTTAATTCCATTGGCATTCCCGTTTTAAGCTTTTATCAATTAGGTGTTTTGAGTCTCTTTTCTGAGAAATTCTTAATTTGATTTCCTTTGGTCATTACTTGGAGGTTTGTCTCAATATTTTCACAATTTTTCATCTTTTTGCTTTTGTTTTTGCAAAAAAAATTTCCCCCTCATTCTTCGGGGGGGGGCTAAATTGTGTATGAGTGTTAATTGCCTTTGAGTGTTTTTATTTTTTTGATCTTTGGAACTCTCACCCAATTTTCTTGACTTGCACTTGATTGGTTCTTAGATTACATTAGAATCATCTCGTGTTTGAGAATTCTCTTGCATAGATCACATTTGCATAATTAGAATTCTCATTTTCAGAATATGAATGAAAAATGTGCATAGATTACATTTGCATACTTTTCAAGTGAATCATGCATAGATTACAATTGCATAGTTTACATTCTGAAAAATCAATCGTAGATTTAGATCAGTTTTCTTTGATTTGAATTTACATATTTTTATGCTTGTTTTTAACACACAAAAATAAAAATATAAAAACTATTTTGGAATTGATTTGCATTAGTTTTTCTTGATGAAATTAGTGCATTAGAGAATTTGTTATATTTTCTCTTAGTGATCAATTTTTTGCATTGTTGGAAGTGAATGGAAACTCTACCCTTACTTTAGTTAGGATTCATTGAATTGAAAAGATTACATTATCATATTCGATTGCATTTTGTTTTGGTTCGGGTCATAACACCATTGGTTTCATATCCATTTACCCTTTTGAGTAATAACAGCCTAAATAACACAGCGCTTAATTAAAATTTATCTAGTAATTTTTACATTTTTAGGGCTCTTTCCACCAATCTAGCTTAGGCTAGTGTCTTGGAATAGGTTTTAGTTAACTCTCTAAGACAGTAAAACAAACAAGTAGCTGTATCTTGTAGTAGGAGATAAATTCCAATTGTTACGTCTATGCTCTGGGAAAGCTCCTCTTAAAGGAGAAGCACGAGATCATATATGAACCAGTGTGGGAATCAATCCTTCCTCATTGGGAACGATAGAAGATATTCACGTATTAAAAATGGTAAACCTCGAATTAAACATTGTCGAGGAGCCTGGGGTCACTTTTTGGTAAACCTTGGATTATGTCAAGGAGCCTTCAAGGGGATTGAACTTGTTACTCTGCCCTTGCGTGCATATCGAATCGTAGACTGTTCCCCCATGTATACTTGTTTCCATTGGTAACCTTAGTGACCATATTCTATAGGATTCTTTCCTAAGGTGACGGTGGAGGGAAGATCCCACTGTACTTGGAGCAGACGTCGACTAGACTCACTTGGATTTTCTGGGGGGTTGTCTTCACTCGAGACGGTTTAGTGGAGAAATTTGTGCCAGTCTATTCATTAAGCAGGTTGTCAGGGCAACTATTCCAGCCGCCATTTCTTTATTTAATTCTGCGACATTGGATTTCATCACCAACTAGTGTCTTGGGTACGGAAAGTTACTGTTTGTGTGTGGTTTGACTCCTAGATTTGATAGCTCGTGTTAATTTGTTTGTTCTTTCTTTTAGAGACCATAGGTGTGAATTGTGAATTTTAATTGTTAGGTGTGAACTGTGAATTGTTAATTTTAGTTTTAAATTTTTAATAAAACTCACTAAAGTTGAATATAATGGCAATTGCTCCAGAATTTACTGACCAAGGAACCCCTCTTAACGAGGATCCTAGTACTTTTCCTTTCTTTGGAAATGTTGGTCCTCCTTATATGGCTACTTTTTCATTACCTGGATTTACAATAGGTTTACTGATATGGTTATTTTCAACTCCGTTGGCCCCAAATACTCCAATTGTTCCACCTCAACCAAATGCTTCACTTCAACAGAGCTCACCATATCAACATCACCAACCTTCTGTTGACCCTTTACCTTCTTCGCCTATTTTTTCTTCCTCCATTTCTTCCTCTTCACTTGGTAAAAGCCTCGATGCTAGTAACCAGGTGGCTAAGAAGAAGAAGAAAGGGACGAATAAGAAGAAGAAGAAGAAGCAAGATAAGAAAGAAGTCAACCAACCAACCACGACTGTAAGTGTTAGTTGTGTTGAGGAAATCTTCGACATGCATCGTAAACCCAAATACCCTTGTAGGCTTTGTAAGGGTGACCACTTCCTTATCAATTGTCCTGGTATTCCAAAGGTCTTGGAAGTATGGTCAAAAAAATCTCATCAACTTTCCAATGATCCATCAACCAGTGATAGTCAGGTTCCTGGGAAAAAGGGTAAAGTTAGGTTTCTTTGTAAGTTATGCAAAGGAATTCATCAAACTCACATTTGCCCTCACATGGATGAAGCCTAAAAATTGTTTGAAAACCTTACTGTTCCACAGTAAGAATTTCCAACTGGTTACCATAAAATTTCTTCCAACCTACTGTCAACTGACGGAGTGATTGATCTAATTTCAAGTACAATCGATCCCACTCTTCCATTGGAGAGTGAAAATCATATCACTCAGGTTGATGATCCATTAGTTGATCAAGTGGTCGATTCAATTTCACATTCGGTCGATCCCACTCTCCCTTTAGAGAGTGAACTTCATACCATTCAGGTTCTTCTTGTTACATCAGATTCTTCTATGCCAGGGGGCATTTAAGCTGTTTCTACAGAACCCCCTCTAAGTATTGAGGTCTTTTCCTTTGATTGGAACAGATTGACAGAACCTCGTCTTCCTTCCTCCATCCCTTTCCAAATCATTGTCAAGGTTGGTGGTAGGGACTTGAATCGCACACAGGTAGATGAAGGTGCTTCTGTTAGTATTTTATCCTCAACTGCTTGGAAAGCTTTGGGTTCCCCTCAGCTTGTGCCTATTAAGCAGAATCTGAAAGCTTTTAACAGAACCATTAGTGAACCTTTAGGGATCCTTCTTAAGTTTTCTATTACCTTGGAAGGTAAAACTGTCTGTATTGATCTTATGGTAGTTCGAGGTCCCTTGGATTTCAATTTACTCCTTGGGCGAGACTATGTTTATGCAATGAAAGCTGTCGTATCGACACTCTTTCGCGTGATGTCTTTCCCTCACAATGGAAATATTGTGACTGTAGACCAGCTTTCGTTCCCTAGTCTTGTTTCAACTACCAATAATATGACAGCCCTAAATGTTCCTGATTCTAAAGTGGTATCTACCCTGCCACGGGTTAATTATGTGGCAACTGATCCCATGTTTTCAGTTACCGATGTAAGTGAGCCTCTCACTGTTTGCTCATCTTCCTTTGATTTAGATTCGGTAATTGACATGGAAAACTCTATGGGATTATTTGAACGCAATGTTCTTATCCCTTTTGAGTCCCTTGACATGTGTTCCTTCCAGAGAACTATTCTTCCTTCTGATGAAGACCTCTTGGAAGCCATGATCAAGGTGTGTCCATTTGCATGTCTTTCTTCCAGTTGGAAGCCATGATCAGTGGGCGCGAGGATAGTTTTTTTCCTGTATCAACCTCGTTAAAAAATGAAACAGACTGTCAGAGGATAGTTCCTGTTACTGAGTCAACCTCATTAAAAAATGAATCAGTTGTTTTGAGGAAAGTTCCTTTACTGTGTCAACCTCGTTAAAACATGAATCAGTTGGTCTCGAGGAAAGTTCCGATTACTGAGTCAACCTCGTTAAAAAATGAATCAGTTGTTTCGAGGAAAGTTCCTTTTACTGTGCCGACCTCGTTAAAAAATGAATCAGTGAGTATGAGGACAGTTCTTTTCCTGTGTCAACCTCGTTAAAAAATGAATCAGTTGTTGCGAGGATAGTTTTTTCCTGTATCAACCTCGTTAAAAAATGAAACAAGCTGTCATGAGGACAGTTCTTTTCTTGTGTCAACCTCATTAAAAAATGAATCAGTTTCGAGGAAAGTTCCTTTTACTGTGTCAACCTTGTTAAAAAATGAATCAGGTGTGAGGACAGTTCTTTAATGAGTCAATCACGTTTAAAAAATGAATTAGGTTTGATCATAGTTGTCTTGTGTCAAGTTCGTTAAAAAATGAAACAAGGAGTCATGAGCATAGTTCCTTGTCTTGTGTCAAGCTCATTAAAAGATGAAACAAGGAGTCATAGGTTATATAGGTAGATTGTAGAGAGTAGTCATGAGCATAGTTCCTTGTCTTGTGTCAAGCTTGTTAAAAAATGAATCAAGGTTTTTGGAGTATAGTTCCTTGTTAGGTAGATTGTAGAGAGTAATTATGAGCATAGTTCCTTATCTTGTGTCAAGCTCGTTTAAAAAATGAAACAAGGGTTTTGAGGATAGTTCTTTTCCTGTGTCAACCTCACTAAAAAATGAAACTCCCTTGAGTCTTTCCAAGATTTCGAAAGTAAGCCTTCATTTCATCCACTTGGTTGAATGCAATGAAGCTTGGGGGGTGTGTACCTTGATTTGCGTCATTATGCTAGGGGCATGCGAACTTATAACAAGCATAGTTTTTTGTTTCAAGCTTGCGTAAACATGAAGCCAAATCCAAGCATAGTTCTTTTTCTGTGTCAAGCTCCTTAAAAAATGAAACAAATCCTCCTCTAATTGAGTCGAGATTTTGACTAGATCTCATAAATGTTAAGTTGTATATTTAGGTTAGTTATTTCAGTTTTTTTGCATAGTTTTCTTACAGTTTTAGGTCGAGTCTTTCAAATGATCTCGTAACTGAACCTTCATTTCATCCAACTGGTTGAATGAAATGAAGCTGGGGGGCATGCACTCTAGTAGTATGCTTAGGGGGCATCAAGCACAATTTTCTCTCTGTTTCAAGCTTGTGTAAAAATGAAACTACTTTGAAGCATAGTTTTTCTCTATTTCAAGCTTTTGTAAAAATGAAACCTATCTTGAGTCAATTTCAGTTATTTTCAAGACTTGTTAAACTCATGAAAATCCCGAGATTATTTTTCTATCTTTCGTTCTCGTAAAACAAATGAAAATGCTGAGTTCTTTCCATCTTTTCCTGCTCATAAATTAAATTTAAAGTCGGCCATATGAGTACATTTTTACCTTTTGTTTCAAACTCATTAAAACTTACAAAAAAAGTGAAAACCATGAGTACATTTTTATCATTTTTTCGAACTCGTTAAAACTTACAAAAAAGTGAAACCTTAGAGTCACCTTTAAGCTCTTTTCTGACTCCTAAAACATGAAAAGATTGCCGAGTTTTTATTTTTAAGCTTGTTAAAATGGGACTAAAAAGACGGTCCTCTTACAGCCCTTTTCTGACCGTAAAAACACGAAAAGATTGCCGGGTTTTTGTCGTTTCAAATTCAATATTGGTCATAAAATGACGTGTTGTTGATCGCTTTTTTACTTTTTTGGATCAAAGACACTAATTACGAAAAGTACTCCTTGGTCGTAAAAGATCAAGCGGTTCTCTCAAGTATTATTTTATACCTTTTCGGGCTTGGGAGACACAAATTTACAAAAAAGTCAACCCTGGATTCTTCTTAAGTTTTTTCAGACTCTCTAAAAATGAAAAACGCCGAGTTTCTCCTATACTGGACTCGT
>APFE031097802.1:10136-50572 GCA_000404065.3 Pinus taeda
GGGGGGGGGGGAACGATTGGATTTGAATTCAAATTGCCTTGTAAATTACAAGTGGCTATCCAACAAGAAACACTTGGCATTTTTAGTATTCAGCTTTTGAGCTCTTAGACACCTATGGACCCATATTTTTTCGCAACTATCAAACAGACCCCTGCATTTGTGAACTTTCCTAAGACATCGCGAGTATTGATAGAGAGTGTTATGTCATCACCGCCAGAAGTTATCAATACACAACAAGTGGTAGAATATCTGACATAAGAGATGGAGAAACAGGCCAAAGAAGCTGCCCTAGATGTAGCCGAAGTACTAGAGGAGGTCCCTAAATCCTCGAGAATGCCGAGATTGAAGCCAACACCAACCAAGGAGACCATGAAAGATAAGAAGGGAAAGCAACCTACCATCTTGGTGCACGCATCACCAAGACGAAACCCAACAAAGCCCACTGCCTAGGAGAAAGGCAATGCTATAAACCTGGAGGTGGAAGAGGAGGACATTGAAGACATCCCCATGGATGATGAGGATGTAGGAGTGGAAATAGAGGATGTTGAAGCCTAGGGTGTAGGCCTTATTACATGGTTGTCGGAGTATGTCCCTCCATGCAAGCCTAAGTCCAAGGTCCCTAAGGACATTGATGAAAGTAAGACTCCCTTGAAAACGCCATTGCTACCAGATGAACATCACTTTTGACAATCCGCATTTGGCACGGGTGCCAATTTTGAAGCTCAAAGACTGGGACTTGGCGAACGATGAGAAGTTCCCACACCTAACAACTGAGTAGTTGATGTGCCACATCATAGACACAAAAATGGGGATGACTGCATTGGAGGTGAGAAAGTGGCTCAGAGGAGTAGAGAAGGAAAGATTACTCAACCTACTCTGGGTGTCGCACTATAACCGCACCCCTGTGATAATTTTATTCATCAAGTAGTTGCTGTGCTTGGTGCATGATGGGTGTTTGTGGCTGGAGGAGCTAATTCCCATCACCGATATGTTGATTCACTACATTAGACACCTACTGTATACAGGGGAAAATCTAACGATGATTTTTGGTGGCAATCGTTGCGAGCTGGTGCTCACAGAGTCAATGAAAGAGAAGTTCAAATTGGTGAAGAAGTCATGTGGGTATGTAATCTCTAGATCTACGACCCTGCTATGAAGGTTGAAATGCAGATCCTTGCAGGGAAGTTCATGTGGAAGTGTCGCACCGACGAGGTGTCAGTGCTTGTCGTTGTGCTCACACAATAGTGCACAGAAGGAGTCTAGTTTAACTGGTCAGACTACCTTCACAATGAGTTCCTGGCCAACTGCCACAAAGCGCAGGAGCAAAGCAAGATGTTCCACTATGTGTGGCCCTTGCTATCGATTGTGCTAGTAGCATGGGAGCTACCAGAAGAAAGCCAACTCCCCTCAGCTGCGCTGGACCTCCCTGAAGCAGTGAAGTACGCTTTATTGTGGGAAACCAAGGATGTGGAGCCCATTCAAGACAACAAAATATTTTGGATCCTAATGGAAATGAATAACAGGATGGCTATCAATCGAAAGTCATGATTTTCGCCCACAGTATATGCTAACCTACAAAGCTATGCCAAATTCAAAGCGGATTTCCATCGGATATCAATCAGGGCAGGGAAGGACTTACGCAGAAGTGGTACAATTTGCCGTACCTAGCCACAGATGATGCCATTGATGCGGTGTTGGATAAATGGTTGGTAGAGTGGAACACCTCCACGAACTTGGTGGTGGGTGGAAGCAACTCTACAACACAAAAGAAGAAGGACGAGGCCAAGATGAAGATGGTGCATCTGGTCGAGAAGAGAAATAAGGAGGTCACTGAGAAGGCCAAGGCAGAGCAGACAGGAAAGAAGGCATGAAAATAAATGAGAGGCACAGAGCAGGGCTCTGACAAGGGTGCATGGTCACCTTCACCTACAACTAAAGAAGAGGACACAGAGCAACATGATGTAGACCCTTAGGAGACGTTTGACCATATTAAGTGCCCGAGAGAGCTAGAAAAGGGAAGGTCCAAAAAGAAGTCCAAGGTGAGCAAGACCTTGCTGGACCCCATCACACTAATGGGGGGAAAATTTATATGACATTGGTGACATTGTCAAAGATGTCATAGTGGAGGCCCTCTATCAATTTGAAAAGCAGTAGCAGATCATCCTAAGGGCCATCTAGACTGGACTGTAGGAGTTGCAGGCCCACACATCGCAAGTTGGTACGACGTCTACCATCTTGGCTATTAGCACATCAGAGGCTATCGATATGTTGTGCACAAAGGCTTCTATTGCACTAGTTTTGCCAGATGGAGCATTGACAATAAAAATGAGGCTGAAAGGCCCATTGTCAATACCTTGAAGGGAGTAGGATTGAACCTGGCAGTGCTCCTGCGCAAAGCACTCCACTCCTTGTGGGATGGAGTAATTACAGAGCTGAGGGGTTGCAAACACCGTGCCCTCCAAGTGATCAGTGAACAGAGAATAAACAATGAGCAGATGTTCTTAGAGAGGGATGCTGCCATCGTCGTCGAGGCCGAGGCGACCAGATAGAGTAAGAAGATCATACAGGTCGTAGAGGAGGTCTGCAGAATGGTCCCAGAATTGGCCATTCTGGAGGAGAAGCCAGTTGAGGTCCACATCCTTAAATTGGCCATAGGGGTGCGCAACACTCAGATGGAGATGGTGTGGGTACAGTTCGAGCTGAACTTGCAGATTATATAGCTCCAGTTGAGGGCTCAGCCTTCAACACCACCAGATGTCAAGGAACATTAGGTAGTCACTGTCATAGAAGTAGTCAGGGTAGTGGAGAGTGCAATAGCAGACTACACACAGTTGTTTGAACAGTCATTTGAGGTCCTGACCAGCTTGCAGGAGGACCCAAACATCCAGAGGCTTGAGATAGAAGCACACAAACTCCAATAACGCTATGCCAAAGTTAAGGGCACAACATGAACCGTCATGCTGACATATAGGTTAGCCAAGCTGCATGAAGCAAAGCAGTTGAAGGAACAATTGGCTGTAGTGCTGCACAAGGAAGAAATGTTGAAGGTGCGACTAAAGCCCTAGTTGGAGGAAGCTTATACAGTGACAGGAAATATTTAAGGTAAGCTTGCGACTCTGCAAGTGATACAACAACAACTTCATGCTGACAGCGTAGGGGTAGTAATTGAGAAGAGAGTCAAAGTTGCGAAGTAGGTAGTAGCTCAGTGCACAGATGAAGTTGCGGTCATCATGGTCGAGCTGGATGATCTTTGAGCAAAGATATCCATGTCTACTGAGTGACTCGAGGGCAAGTCACAATGTTTGTGTTCGGGAGCCTGTTGGGATTAGGACCCCCCAAGGGAAGTTTTGGGGCTAAAAGCCCATGTTTTAGTCAAGTTTTTGTAATATTATTGTAAAGATTCCGCATTTTGTGGTCATAGAGCATGAGTATATTATATCTCATAAAGGGTAGTCCACCCTTAGTTTTGTATAATAAATTCGGCTGTAAGAGATCTACCCATGGTCTGCGAACCATGTGATTGTATAAAAAGAGCTAAGCTCTAAGTAGTTAGGAGCATAAGACAAGGAAGAGAGTGTTATAAACATATTTGGGCACATCAACCCCAAACTTATATGTTGATGTATTAGGGCTCATCAACCCCTAAAAGAGTTTTTTCATAACCTAAAGGAACATAGTCATCCTAATACATCATTCCCCAAAAAGTTCCATCTGAGAAACCATCCAGAAATTGCCTAAACTTGACCATACTGACTGCTCCGCTAATAAACTATGATGCATACTGAGTGGTACACTACCAGGGTGCGATGCATACTATTTAGGCCTTCTATAGGGTGCGATGGGAGAGGATGGACAAATTTTCGAGACAGTTTGTTAGTTGGTTGCTCATGGAATCTTCTAGAAACTTCTCCTATGCCACTTGCCTCTCTGAATTCGCCCAAGGATGACTAAGGGAATTAGGAAACCATCTCCAATCCCTTCTCTTGTGGAACCAATTGTAACAAGTGGAATGACACTAATCAAACCCCATGGATGACTCACACCCTTGCAAACATCTATAAATGGATCCCCCATCCAAGAGATCTAAAGGTTGGAATATTATGAATTGCAAGGAAGTGCTGATGGTTTGTAATTGAGGAGAGAGCATTGTATTCTTGTTGGTGTGATCTTGCTATTTCATGAGGTGAAGAAGGATTGAAGCTGGGAGGATGATGCTAGATCAAACAACTGGGTTGTAATTCTCCTTTCTATTAATAAAGCTCTTCAAGTTTTCTCCCATATGATTGTGCAATTGTGAATGTTATCATTTGTTCATTATATATCTAATTCTGTAATGTTTATGTTGTAATGGATCATGGTGCTTTGACGGTTTTTTGTTGCTGTACTTGTGCAGGTACTCTCCAAGCGTGTTAAGTACAGGGAGGTGTTGCGGGATCTGCCAAAGGAAAGTGAGATCAAGCAAGGGATTAAGTGGAAGTTCTAGGTTGGTTCCATTATCTTTTTCTTATCTATTACACATAGAAGAAATAATTGAATTGCTTTAAACTGTTGTTTCTAGGGTAGCTGCCAAACCTAGAGGGCTAGCATTCTTTAGGAATACTAGTTTTCCTAGAAACAAATTGGCGACTCCACTAGGGAAACCGGATGTTTGTTTGCTGTTATTGTTTGTTTTATGTTCAATTTGATAAACTATAGACAGAGTCTAAATTCATGTAGGTAGCTTTCAAACTGCTCTTTCTTTGCAATTGCATAATAGATGAATGCTGCTTTAGTCAATCTCTGGTCTAGTTTATGAATTAAACATTTAACTTGCAATAACATCTAGATGCCCTTTTGGTAGCTCAGTAACATCTCAAGACATTCCATAATACGTTTCTTATCATTGTTCATCAAAACCCATCTTAATTCATTGAAAACGGCTCCACATTTGAGCCAAAAACCTTTTCAGTTGTGCTCCCTGGACCATCGCACTATCTTCCACTGTATTCCAGTATGCATAACACCTCCCAAGTGTAGAAAGTGCGATGCATCTCAATTTCTGTGAATTTACTTCTAAATTAAATTAAAATCATATTTAAATTTAATTTAGAAGTAAACCCTTTGCCTTCTTCCTCGTTTGTTTCTTCCTCACCTTCTTCCTCTTCGCTTGGTGAAGGTTTTCGTACTAGTAACCAGGTGGCTAAGAAGAATAAGAAAGGGAAGAAGAAGAAGAAGAAGAAGCCAATTCAGCAAGGGGGCAATCAAGCAACCATTGCTTTGGATGAAACATCTGATGAAAATCCATCCATTAAGCCTCACAAAGTCAAATATCCATGCATAATTTGTGCAGGAGACCATTTCCATTGAAATTGTCCTTACTTTTGTTGAATTGAGGCTTCTATGATCCATAATAGTTATAAGAAGAACTTCGGAGTGAATAACATGTAGAAATACCTTTGTCGACATGTTTCGAACCAACTAGTGTTGTCCTTACTTTCCTTGGATCTTGAAAGAATGACTTCCCGTTCACACCATCCTGTGTCATCAACCTCTGGAGATCATGTTGGTAACAAACCACCAACTAGTGATAGTAAAATTCATGGATAAAGGAAAAGTCAATTTTCCATGTACGTTATGTGAAGGTAATCACCAATTTCACCTTTATCCCTATTTGGATGAAGCCAAAAGAGTGTTGGATAACCGTCTTGCTTCACCATAGCGACTTCCAACTAGTTACAGGAAATTCTCCCTAAATACTTCACTAGTTGATGAACTGAATGACCAAAATCAACCGTCGGTCAAAACCAGTCTCTCTAAAAGTGAATCCTATGAGTCTATACTTGATCCAAATCAATAGGTCAAGGTAACGGTTGACCTGATTTCACCTTTAGCTAATTGTACCTTTCCCGAAGAGAGTGAAAATGATACCGCTCAAGTTATTTTTGTTGTGCCTCAGATTCAAATGATCTTGGGGGCAGTCCACCTGTTCCATCAAGACGGGAGGAAAATCCTCGTGTTCTCGTAACTCAAGGGGTTAATTCTCTCGTTTCTACGGGCCCCTCCAAGTAGTCTAGTCACTTCCTTTGATTGGAATCGACTGGAAGGATCCCGCCTTCCTTCTTATGTGCCTTTCTAGATCATAGTAAAAGTTTGTAAAATGATTGTATCTGGCACTATTATAGATGAATGTGCATCAGCAAGTATCATTTCCTCAACTACTTGGAAAGCACTTGGTTCGCCACCACTTATGCTTGTTACACAGAATCTGTTGGGTTTTAACAAAGCAACCAGTCGACCGTTAGGGATCCTTCCTCAGTTACCTATAAATTTGGGAGGAAAAACCATTTATCTAAATGTGATGGTAGTGCCAGTACCTTTATATTACAATTTACTTCTTGGGCATGACTATGTTTATCAGATGGGAGTTATTGTTTCAACACTCTTTCGAGTGATTTGTTTCTCGCATGAAGGCCAGATTTTCACCATTGACCAGCTTTCATTTCCCTGTCCTAATATAGCTCCTAGTCAACCATCGTCCCTAAATGGCCCTTTATATCAATGGTATCATCCCCGCCACGGGTTAATTATGTCGCAACCTGTTCCATACCTACATCGACTGACGATCAATTCAGTGATGTTGTACATCATGTACTGGGGGAATTGGAACTAACTTCTCCTTCATGATCTGTTATGAGTTGTGATAAGGAATTCGAGGATAGTTCCTTGTCTTGTGTCAACCTCATTAAAAAGATGAAACCAAGGAGTATGAGGATAGTTCTTTTACTGTGTCAACCTCATTAAAAAATAAAACAACCCTTATGAGCATAATTCCTTGTCTTGTGTCAAGCGTTTTTTAAAATGAAACAAGGTCCCAAGTTGCAAGTCGAGTCTTTCACTTGATCTCGTAAAAGAACCTTTATTCCATCCACCTAATAGCCATGGGTAGTCTACTTAGGTGAATGTAATAAAGCTTGGGGGGCATGCATCTAATGGTAAAAATAATTTTCCCTATAAGTTATGTGATTGGTCTAATTTTCCACACCATTCACCTTTGTCTATCTGGACAAAGCATAGTACCTTTGTCTATCAAAACGCTGACAGAATTGCTTCACCATAGTGACTTCCATCTAGTTACAAGAGACTCTCCTTTTCATCATGCTGGGGGCATGTAAACCAATTCAAACATATTTTTTTGTTTTAATATTGTGTAAAAAAGAAACTGAAGCCAAGTATAGTTTTTTCATTTCAAGCTTGTGTAAACATGAAACCGAATCCAAGCATAGTTCCCCATGGTTCAAGCTTGTCTAAAAATGAACCTATTTTCAATTTTTAACGCTTGTGATTACAATTCTGTCAGCCTTTTGATCCTTGGTTGTTTTCATCTCATCACCACCATCTCTTTGGTCAATCATATGCTTTCACTTGGTTGTTTTACCCGTTTTGAGGAATAGTTGCAATGAGTGGTCTTATTAGCCATCATCTTCACATAAATCAACATGTTTTGAGAAGTTCCAACATCACCAGAACTAGTTGCTACCCTAGACACCACTCGTTCTTCAAAATAGAGTCCTCACTAAACCATTTTTAGATTCGTTAAACATGAAAAGATTATTGAGCGCTTTTCTTTTCCGGCTCATTAAAGTACTGGAAACATCATCCCTCCTATATTATTTTATCCCTTTTTCGGACCTGAGGGATTACTTTACGAAAAAGAACTTATGGATTTTTCTTTTCATCCCTTTTTCAAACTCTCTAAACAAGAAAAGGACCGAGTTATCCTTGTCATTAAAATCATTAAAATAATAGCAACAAACTTGTCTATATAGATGAGACCGAGTTTCACTGTCGCTAGACTTGTTAAAACATCAAATATCGAAGGGTTTGCCCGAAGGGTGAATTATAGAATAGCATATGTTATCCTCCTCAAGCTTGACAAAAATAAAGAGGTACTGGTCAGTAATGACTGGGGAAAAAGGAGAAAAAACTTGAAGAATTTATGGTAGCAATCCGCTCTTGAACATGACACTTTCACTCCATCTCCATGATTGAGTTGGGCTGGGTTATTCCATTCACTGGTCATCATACCATCCATATTTTGGGGTTAACGCTACCAATTCATCTCAGTGTCGCCCACATGTTCAAGAGAAGTCATTCAGTTGAGAAATCACCATCCATTTAATGTCTCATACATTGCAATACCTCCAACCTTCATTTTTTCATGACCGCCATTCCTGAACCTTGTGTTGTTAGTTCATTTTCACCTCCAGAAATCATTTTCTTTGTTTCGTGTCGTAGATGTGGGATACATCAAAGCCCTCCTACGATGAGTCACTTCTTGTCGACATCAACTCATTATCCAAGAAGTTGACTTAGAAACAACCCTTTCAGTGCTTTGAAGCTTGCATACATCAATGGCAAGTTTCTCACTTCCAACGACAGGTTGAAATCAATGGCCTTCAACCAAAAGATTTTGCGTGGTGTTCGACATCGAATCATGTATTCAAACCATGTGAATTGTACTGTAGTACCTTTAGGATCATTATCATCATTGGTGATCCCTCTCATGTCTGTTAACAACTCACATCATTAGCTGGTAATTAGGTGATGTTTTTCCATGTTCGACTTTAGAACATCTCTTCACATGGATTGACTTGTACATTGAGCAAATATTGAACGAGTTTGAAGACCCCAAATCTAGTTTCATCGATTCGGGCTGTGGTATATTCAGGGATATAAAAACATCAAATGTACAAAGGCTCCACAAATATGGTCATCCTAATCATGGATGATGACTCTATATTTGTAGAATCACCAATCTATATCTGCAGACAACTATCTGATCTATGTACATGAAATGAAATTTGTAAAGCTGAGCACAAGAATGCCTCCCTCAGCTAGATCATGAAAAATCATATTATGATGATGTATTGTACTGTAACTTATGTAGGTCACTTTCCAGTTTGAAACTTCGGATCCTCATGATAAAGCATTTCATCCGACATGAATATTTACGACCTCATGCTTTAGTGGGAAACTGTTAGAGACATATTTGGGCACATCAAACCCAAACTTATATGTTGATTTATTAGGGCTCATCAACCCCTAAAAGAGTTGTTTCATATC
The DNA here is from genome assembly GCA_000404065.3 of Pinus taeda. NCBI lineage: Eukaryota > Viridiplantae > Streptophyta > Pinopsida > Pinales > Pinaceae > Pinus > Pinus taeda. The sequence goes on from APFE031097802.1 coordinate 19,239, forward strand.
CTAAAGGAACATAGTCATCCCAATACATCATTCCCCAAAAAGTTCCATCTAAGAAACCATTCAGAAATTTCCTAAACTTGACCATACTGACTGCTCCACTAATAATTTGTGATGAATACTAAGTGGTACACTTTCAAGGTGCGATGCATACTATTTAGGACTTCTATAGGGTGCAGTGGGTGAGGATGGAAAAATTTCCGGGACAGTTTGTCAGTTGGTTGCTCATGGAATCTTCTAGAAACTTCTCCTGTACCACTTGCCTCTCTGAATTTTCCAAAGGATGACCAAAGGAATTAGGAAACCATCTCCAAACCCTTCTCTTGTGGAACCAATTGTAAAAAGTGGAATGACACTAATCAAGCCCCATGGATGACTCACACCCTTGCAAACATCTATACATGGATCCCTCATCCAAGAGATCTAAAGGCTGGAATATTGTGAATTGCAAGGAAATGCTGATAGTTTGTATTTGAGGAGAGAGCATTGTATTCTTGTTGGTGTGATCTTGTTATTTCATGAGGTGAAGAAGGATTGAAGTTGGGAGGATGAATCAGACAACTGGGTTGTAATTCTCCTTTCTATTAATATCGCTCTTCAAGTTTTCTCCCATATGATTGTGCAATTGTGAATGTTATCATTTGTGAATGCTATCATTTGTTCATTATATATATGATTATGTAATGTTTATGTTGTAATAGATCATGGTGCTTTGATGGTTCTTTGTTGCTTTACTTGTGCAGGTACTCTCCAAGCATGTTAAGTACTGGGAGGAGTTGCAAGATCTGCCAAAGGTGAGTGAGATCAAGCAAGGGATTAAGCGGAAGTTCCAGGTTGGTTCCATTATCTTTCTCTAATCTATTACACATAGAAGAAACCATTGAATTTCTTTAAACTGTTGTTTCTAGGGTAGCTGCCAAACCTAGAGGGCTAGCATTCTTTAGGAATACTAGTTTTCCCATAAACAAAGAGTCATAGACTTAGAGTAAGAAGTCTAAGTCTTGGGTTGTAGCATAGGTAGAGACTCTGCAGCTGAGTGCACAGAGGCCTAGGATAGAAGTCCACAGCTGAGTGCGCGGACCCCTGTAGCTGTGTGCGCAAGGTGAACAGAGTCTATAATACTCGAAAGATATTAATAAAAGGAGTTATTCTACAATTTCTATGTATTTGTTTTGTTAATGGGTTTGGATATGTTGTTTATTCCTTGCCTTCTTCCTCTTCTCTTGGTGAAGGTTTTGGTACTAGTAACTAGGTGGCTAAGAAGAAGAAGAAAGGGAAGAAGAAGAAGAAGAAGCCAATTTGGTAAGGGGGCAATCAAGCAACCATTGCTTTGGATGCAACATTTGATGAAAATCCATCCGTTAAGCCTCACAAAGTCAAATATCCATGCATAATTTGTGTGGGAGACCATTTCCATTGAAATTGTCCTTAGTTTCCTCGGATCTTGAAATAATGGCTTCTCGTTCACTCTAACCCATGTCATCAACCTCTGGAGATCATGTTGGTAACACACCATCAACTAGTGGTAGTAAAATTCATGGACAAAAAGGAAAAGTCAATTTTCCATGTAGGTTATGTCAATTACCTCAGCTTCAAATGAGCTTGGGGGCAGTCCACCTGTTCCATCAAGACAGGAGGAAAATCCTCCAGTTCTCATAACTCAAGAGGTTAATTCTCCTGTTTCTATAGTACCCCCTCCATGTAGTCTAGTCACTTCCTTTGATTGGAATCGAATGGCAGGATCCTGCCTTCCTTCTTATGTGCCTTTCTAGATCATAGTACAAGTTTGTAAAATGATTGTATTTGGAACCATTATAGATGAAGGTGCATTAATATCCTTTCCTCAACTGCTTGGAAAGTGTTTGGATTGCCACCACTTATGCCTATTACACAAAGTCTATTGGGTTTTAACAAAGCAACCAGTCGACCGTTAGGGATCCTTCCTCAGTTACCTATCACTTTGGGAGGAAAAAATGTTTATATGAATGTGATGGTAGTCCCAAGACCTTTATATTACAATTTACTTCTTGGGCGTGACTATGTTTATCACATGGGAGCTATTGTTTCAACACTCTTTCGAGTGATTTGTTTCCCGCATGAAGGCAGGATTGTCATCGTTGACCAGCTTTCATTTCCTGGTCCAAATATAGCTCCTAGTCAACCATCACCCCTAAATGGTCCATTTATACCAATGGTATCATCCTTGCCACAGGTTAATTATGTGGAAACCTGTTCCATACCTACATTGACTGACGATCAATTCAATGATGTTTTACATCATGTACTGGGGGCATTGGAACCAAATTTCTCCTTCATGATCTCTTATGAGTTGTGATAAGGAGTTCGAGGACAGTTCCTTGTCTTGTGCCAACCTCTTTAGAAAGATGAAACCAAGAAGTACGAGGATAGTTCTTTTATTGTGTCAGCCTCATTAAAAAATAAAACAACCCTTATGAGCATAATTCCTTGTCTTGTGTCAAGCTTTTTTTAAAATGAAACAAGGTCCCAAGTTCCAAGTTGAGTCTTTCACTTGATCTCATAAAAGAACCTTCATTCCATCCACCTAATATCCATAAGTAGTCTACTTAGGTGAACGTAATAAAGCTTGGGGGGCATGCACCTAATGGTAAAAATAAGTTTCCCTATCGGTTATGTGATTGGTCTAATTTTCCACACCATTCACCTTTGTCTATCTGGACGAAGCCAAAGAGGCGTTGGATAACCATCCTGCTTCACTGTAGTGGCTTCCATATAGTTATAGGAGACTCTCCTTTTCATCATGTTGGGGGCATGTAAACCAATTCAAGCATATTTTTTCGTTTTAATATTATGTAAAAAAGAAACTAAAGCAAAGCATAGTTTGTTCGTTTCAAGCTTGTGTAAACATGAAACTGAATCCAAGCATAGTTCCCCATGGTTCAAGCTTGTCTAAAAATGAACCCATTTTCAATTTTTAACCCTTGTGATTGCCATTCTGTCAGCCTTTTGAGCCTTGGTTGTTTTAATCTCATCACCACCATATCTTTGGTCAATCATACGCTTTCACTTGGTTGTTTTACCCATTTTGAGGAATAGTTGCAATGAGTGGTCTTATTAGCTAGCCTCTTCACATAAATCAACATGTTTTGAGAAGTTCCAACATCACTGGAACCAGTTGCTACCCTAGACACCACTTGTTCCTCAAAATAGAATCCTCTTTAAAGCCTTTTTAGATTCGTTAAACATGAAAAGATTGTCGAGTGCTTTTCTTTTCCAGCTTGTTCAAGTACTGAAAACGTCATCCCTCTTATATTATTATTTTATCCTTTTTCAGACTTGAGGGATTACTTTACAAAAAATAACTTATGGAGTTTTATTTTCGTCCATTTTTCAAACTCTATAAACATGAAAAGGACCGAGTTATCCTTGTCATTAAAATCGTTAAAATAATAGCGACAAACTTGTCTATCTAGACAAGACCGAGTTTCACTGTTGCTAGACTCATTAAAACATCAAATAGCGATGGGTTTTCCTGAAGGATGAATTATAGAACAAGCATATGTTATCCTCCTCAAGCTTGACAAAAGAAAGAGGTACTGGTCAGCAATGACTGGGGAAAAAGGGTAAAAACTTGAAGAATTTATGCTAGCAAGTCGCTCTTGAACATGACACTTTCACTCCATCTCCATGATTGAGTTGGGTTGAGTTATTCCATTCACTGGTCATCATACCATTGGTCTTTCATACCATCCATCTTTTGGGGTTGACACTACCAATTCATCTCAGTGTCACCCACATGTTCAAGAGAAGCCATTCAGTTGAGAAATCGCCATTCAGTTAATCTCTCATACATTGGAATACCTAAAAACTTCATTTTTTCATGACCGCCATTCCTAAACCTTGTGTCATCAGTTCATTTCACCTCCAGAAATCATTTTCTTTGTTTCATGTCATAGATGTGGGATACATCAAAGCCCTCCTATGACGAGTCAATTCTTGTTGACATCAACTCATTATCCAAGAAGTTGACTTAGAAACAACCCTTTCAGTGCTTTGAAGCTTGCATACATCAATGCCAAGTTTCTCACTTCCGGCGATAGGTTGACATCAATGGCCTTCGACTGAAAGATTTTGCATGGTGTTCGACATCGGATCATATATTCACACCACGTGAATTGTACTGTAGTACCTTTAGGATCATTATCATCATTGGTGATCCCTCTTGCGTCTGTTAACAACTCACATCATTGGCTGGTAATCAAGTGATGTCTTTTCATGTTCGACTTCAGAACATCTCTTCACATGGATTGAATTGTACATCGAGCAAAGATTGAATGAGTTTGAAGACCCCAGATCTAGTTTCATACGTCTGGGCTGTGGTATATTCAGGGATATAAAAACATCAAATGTACAAAGGCTCTACACAGATGTTCATCCTAATCATGGATGATGACTCTATATCTGTAGAATCACCAGTCTGTATCCACAGACAACTATCTGATTTATGTACATGAAATGAAATTTATAAAGTTGAGCATGGGAATGCCTCCCTTAGCTAGATCATGAAAAATCATATTATGATGATGTATTGTATTGTAACTTATGTAGGTCACCTTCCAGTTCAAAACTTCAGATCCTCATGATAAAGAATTTCACCCAACATGAATTTTCACCCGACATGAATATTTATGACCTCATGCTTTAGGGGGCAACTGTTAGAGATATATTTGGGCACATCAACCCAAAAATTATATGTCGATGTATTAGGGCTCATCAACCCCTAAAAGAGTTGTTTCATACCCTAAAGGAACATCATTCCAATACATCATTCCCCAAAAAGTTCCATCTGAGAAACCATTCAGAAATTTCCTAAATTGTACCATATTGACTGCTCCACTGATAAATTGCGATGCATACTGAGTGGCACACTACCAGGGTGTGATGCATACTATTTAGGACTTCTATAGGGTGCGATGGGTGAGGATGGAAAAATTTCTGGGATAGTTTGTTAGTTGGTTGCTCATGGAATCTTCTAGAAACTTCTCCTGTGCCACTTGCCTCTCTGAATTCGCCCAAGGATGACCAAGGGAATTAGGAAACCATCTCCAATCCCTTCTCTTGTGGAACTAATTGTAACAAGTGGAATGACACTAATCAAACCCCATGGATCTCACACCCTTGTAAAAATCTAAAAATGGATCCCTCATCCAAGAGATCTCAAGGTTGGAATATTGTGAATTGCAAGGAAGTGTTGATAGTTTGTAATTGAGGAGAGAGCATTGTATTCTTGTTGGTGTGATATTGATATTTCATGAGGTGAAGAAGGATTGAAGCTAGGAGGATGATGTTGGATCAAACAACTGGGTTGTAATTCTCCTTTCTATTAATAAATCTCTTCAAGTTTTCTCCCATATGATTATGCAATTGTGAATGCTATCATTTGTGAATTCTATCATTTGTTCATTATATATATGATTTTGTAACGTTTATGTTGTAAGAGATCATGGTGCTTTGATGGTTCTTTGTTGCTATACTTGTGCAAGTACTCTCCAAGCATGTTAAGTACAGGGACGAGTTGTAGGATCTGCCAAAGGAGAGTGAGATCAAGCAAGGGATTAAGCGGAAGTTCCAGGTTGGTTCCATTATCTTTCTCTTATCTGTTACACATATAAGAAATCATTGAATTGCTTTTAACTGTTGTTTCTAGGGTAGCTGCCAAACCTAGAGGGCTAGCATTCTTTAGGAATACTAGTTTTCCCAGAAACAAAGAGTCATAGCTTTAGAGAAAGAAGTCCAAGTCTTGGGTTGTAGCATAGGTAGAGGCTCTGCAGCTGAGTGCACAAAGGCCTATGGTAGAAGTCCGCAACGGAGTGTGCGGACCCCTACAACTGTTTGCGCAGGGTGAACATAGTATGTAATACTCGGAAGATATTAATAAAAGGAGTTATTCTGCAATTTCTATGTATTTGTTTTGTTAATGGTTTTGGATATGTTATGTATGAATTTCCTTTATTATGCTTATATGATGCACGAATGAATGCAATTACATTGAATAAGTGAATGCAATCACGAATATTGACTTACATGGTGATAACTTTATGTATTTGACAAGATAAGAAAATCACTTAGGATAATTGAGGAATCTACATGGCACACTGCTATAGCAGCGTGAAAGTACTTGAGCTACAGGTTAGAGCTACGTGAAGGTTGATCGTGAACTTTTGTGAAGGTATTGAAAGCCAAAATAGAGGGTTTGTCTTACAAGACCTAGAGTGAGATCACCTGCGGGAAGGCAAGGATAGAAGAGATCAAACGACATCATAACCATCTCAGGATGTAGAAACTTGGTTCCAACATCCCCCCATACTGCTTTGGGTGAGACTTTAGTCCGCGCTCTATGGGCTAATGCTGAAAGGGCCAGTGGTGTAGGGATTTGTTTAGCTAAATAATGTTGAACCTGGGTCAGGCCCCCTCAAGCCAACAGTGGCGTAGTGCCCGAACTCATGACAATGAAAATACTTGACAGTCAACAAGTCCTTCTTCTTTCCACCCTCATTGCCTTGGGATGTATTTTCCTTGGCTTTCTTTTCTCTTCTAACTAATGCAAAATCCTCTTCCACTTCTTTGGATGATGTCCCATCTCTGGTGTTTCGTTGAATCTCTTCTTGTACCAAGTTAGACCACAAATTCTCTCACTCTGGTAGCTTCTCCCTCCCATTAACCAAGTCCTGGTAGCTATGTTAGCTCTTTGGAAGGCCTAGAAGTGCTAGCTCACCATATCATCTTTAGCACCTGTAATAACGACACTTCCAAGCTCATCCTAACATTGGGGGAACTTGGTCTAGTACTTTAGTATTGTGTCGCCCTTCTCCATCTTGATATTTCTGAGCTTCTCCTTCAGTGCCAACTTCTTGTGGTCACTAGTGTTTTCAAACAAGTCTTTCAAGGTCTTCCAACTTGTAAATGGAGTTTCCTTACTGTGGAGGTTCAAGACACTATGATCTCGAACTAATTCTAGGATAATCCTTCTCAGCTTTGCCACACACTTTCTCCACTCTGCCAGATCCTGAGCATCAGCTGGCTTAGGAATATCATTGTCAATGAATTTTTTAAGCTCGTTGTCTTCCAAATCTGCCTCCATCCTATCCTTCCAAGCAATATAGTTTGAACTACCCTCAAGGGCATATTTGAGTTTCAATCTATAGAAATACATCCTGCTAGCTCTGAAGTATGATATTGTAAATTTTATTTATCCTACAAAAGACAAACTTGTATTCTCCTCTTCTATAGTGATTTCAACTATGATACCATGTAGAAATTCATTGTAGATCCAAACTATAGATTGTAATATTCTAAGACAATTGACTTCAATCTATTCTACTCATCAGCGGAAACAACAAACAATTGATGAATTATCGAAGCGTAATAGAGAATGAATTCAATGATACATGACACAATAATTTTATGGGGAAAGCCACAGCTAAAAACCCCATCTATCTATGTATTGCATTAATCAGAAAATATGATAATATTACAATCCTTTGCTTAAGCCCAAGAAACCTCTGCACTATCTCAATCTATCTCACTACTTCACAAACAAGCTCCAACCAATACTTAGCCAAAATTTCTGCCTGTCAAGTTCCTATTTCCTTGTGTAGTTTCCTAGGTAATTAGTCCATATTTAATTGGGAAATTCCTCAATAATGAACTGCACAATCCTCATAGGTATTCCTTTGATTTCATGCACCACCTGTAAAATTCAAATGATTATACAACAGATAGTACACTGTCCATGAATTCCAATATCAACTATCTCTTTCTCTGATTTAACATGCATGAGTTAATTATCAGTGAATCTTTAGTTTATTGGTTGTGCAGTGCTGGTTACACCCCACTACTGTAGGTTACACCCCACTATTGGATCTCCCACTAATTCCTCCATTAGTTGGAACTAGTTTAACGAACTTTAACTCAGTTAGACTGAAATGAGTAATTACAACTCAAAATAAATTCAACCTGGGCCCCTAAAATTTAGGAACCATTCTACATGACTCTAGATAGACTCCCAACTCGAATTGACTAAGCCAACTAAGTCAAATTAACTTAGTTAACTATTACAAGTTGCTATAAGAATTATAATTACAATTTAATTCCTAATTTAATTCAAGGACAAATTAAATTAGGAATTTTTTTTTGATGCTATTTTTAACATTTATTATTGCTATTTTCAACAAAGTGATTGGTTTGATGGGTTCGAGCTATTTCAAGAGTTGAAAGATATCTGACTTGTAGTTTCCATGTGAAATGTTTTTTACACTATATCTTCCTATATTCTAGAGATTTTCTAGGAAAACTTCCCCCTGTCACCAAAATGCAAATATGTGGGTGCTTCGTGGTTGGTTGATGGGTTCGAGCTCTTTCAAAAAGATATTAGTGAGAAATTGATTGAGGTAAGTTGCTATTGAGCCTCTTTGAATTTACTTATATATTATATATATATATATATATAATTTTTTTAATAAACTATTATAGTGAAACATTTCACCTACTTAAACTATACAAAAATTTCTTAATATAGACGTATACATCTTAAAATTATTACAATGGAAAACCTCATAAAAGTATGGTCTCATAGTGTGCATCCTCCATGCTTTCACAATTTTAATCATGGTGGAAGGAGCCACATTGTTGAAGCATGCATCAAATTTGTTTTTTAGATTAAAAAGAAGATCTCCTTAGTAGGCATATCCTAAACATTCATAGCTTTGGTGTATAATATAGTGAGCTAAGTTGTAGATGGTTGGGCTTGTGCTTTCGTTAGAAATCGAAACATATTGTTTGTATGAGTAATATTTTCTTCTTGTGATTTTAAGACATGATTGGTAGGGAGAGTTGAATACACTTGGAAAAATATAATTCCTACTTGTCTTTGTTATGATCCATTGTATGTGCAGGAGTCTATTCCTAATGTTTAGGAGTTGTTGAGATCTAGATGTTTCCTGGATTAGTGTATGGTTGAGATATTTTCTCAACAAAGTGATTGTGTGTCCAATATTGTCTACCTACCTTGAGGAAACAGAACATGTATTTATATGTAACATTATTTGATTAATACCAAGTGTGATCTTTCGTAATTTAATTTGGTATTAGATCCCGTAAGAGCTTGGGCCTCGCCTCCCTCAAGGGAGTGTTGAGGGAGATAAGAGAGTATATGTATTTGTTTTGAGAGTATTTTGTTTATGTTTACAACACATATTTCTATTTTTTCCATCGTTTAATATAGTTGTATGTGTGAATGGATTTTCCCACGCATGTTGAATTTAACAAAGATTAAGCAACCACGACTTAAAACCTTGCAAAGTAAGTGTATCTGCATGTTGGAGCTGTGTCACATTGGCTTCCAGATTTGTACACCATTTTTTGAGTTGTAAATGGTTTTGTTCAATAGAAGAGGTCATCGAGGGTCAAGTAAAAAATTAAACCATGGTATATGGATACATTTGAAAGGATGTCCGAAGATTGAAGCACTGTGTTGTTGCTACAGTAATAGTTCACCCAAATTGTAGTTGAGGGAAGTATTTTGGGTTGAAGGTTCAAGCTAAGCCCAAGGTTGCGTTTGGCACGGTAAGTGGTGGTATTTTTGTTGTTGTGTGAGGTATCTAAGAGAAATCACTATTTTTGTATTTGTGTATGAGGGTTTTCCTTGGTGTAGCTACATGGAATCGAGAAAATTCAATGTTGTAGAAGAATCTACCAAGAATTGTAGAGAAATTTTATGGCTTGTGGATACCTTTTATCAGATATGATCTTCTTGTGTCTATTCATGTGCACTTTGGATCATTGGAGAGTACTGTATTTATTTGTCCAAAGTAGAAAATCATTTATCAACCATTAATCAATGCCTCAAATAATTTTCATTTTACAAGGTGGCCAAGGATGTCGAGGGTTTGGTGACTAGTGGAGTTTGGAGTTGGAGGTTACAATCAAATCAATATTGCAATAGTGGGAGATTGACCTGCGATTTGGGAATATATTCTGCTTGTGATATTGACCGACATGGAGAGATTGACATAGATTGCATGTGTGGTAAGCTATGACTGTGGAGACCAACCAGCCATCCTTGTAATAATTGCAGCCAAAGATGACCGATTCTGAGTGAAAAGGAGTGCATATTAGCATTTGGAGGAGACCAAGTTGTGATTTTTGTTGGCTGGTGCAATAAGAAGTTTCTTGTTGTTGGGAGAGGCCATGGATTTTTTAAAACCGCTAAGATATGTCAAGCATGCAGTTAAACATGTTACCTTTAAGAAGTGTAGACCTTGTGGTGTGGTTGTTTTTCAAATAGTTGTCTAAAATCATCTATGGGAAAAGATAGAGAATATATGTATTTCAGATGTATTGTTGTTGCATTTGTAGTAGGGTCTTAATTCATTAATTAATATATAAGTTGGAAGTACACAAAGCACAAATTTGTGTTGCAATTTCTGTAGTGGAGTCTTTTATTTCTGTAGAAGTAATCTACTCATGAGGATGGTTGCTCGGGCTATGAATTGGCGACCATGGAATCGAAAAATACAAACACAAATAATTAGAATATTTTTGTTGTTGAGAAGAGTAAGAAGAGATGGCAGATGAAAACGTGTTTGTTGTTCATGTTTTTAAACCGTATTTTTATGTCTTAGACCTGATTTAAAGTATTAAGCCTTATTGATCCTAGCTAACTCAATGTCGGTAACGTTATTTTGTTAGAATTCATGTCTCTAATAAATGGCAAGTTAAACATGGAGTTCTAAGACTTAATGACAAAGAAAAAGATGCCCAAGATGTGAACAATTTCAAAAGATGAAGTAAAGGAGCAACAACAACGATTAAAGGATGATGGAAAAAAAAGTGAAAGTTTGTGTTAGTGTGAGTGTGTGGGATAGACTCACAAGCATGTTGTATTATGAGTCACACATATTAATTGTAAGAAAGTCTATGTTGTTTTGTAGTGGTCCTTGAAAGGTTTGTAATATTATGTACCCGAAGCTATGTTGTTAGTCGTATAAGGCATGTGTACCCCCATAAAGTTCGTGTTAATCTTAAAACCACTTTGGAAGTGCAGGTTTGTGGTAAGACAGAAACTACGTTGCAGTGTAGGTTTGTGGTAAGCCAAAAACCACATGTGAGAGTGAAGTTGACATGCATTCTTGTAGGCATGGTTTTGGGTAAGCTGATACAACCCAGAGCATGGTTATGGGTAATCCAAGAAAACCCAAACTAGAACATGGTTATGGGTAATGAGAGAAAACCCATGATGACAATGATGGAGGGCAATTTACAGGTATGTAGATAATTGTTAATTAAACCATGTACATGAAGGAAATCCTAGTAGACTGGAGGTTGCAATGAATGGTAGTCATGCATTCTCGTAGATGGTTGTTCCTTTATATGGATGTTGGCATATTCTTTTCTAATAATGTTTATAAGCACTAGGACCATAGCTAGACTTTGTTGATTAAGATTGAGACAAGTGGTCTCTAAAGGGGTGACTTGGAAACATATAATTCCTACTTGTCTTTGTTATTATCCATTCTATGTGAAGGATTTTGTTCCTAATGTTTAGGAGTTGTTAAGATCTAGATGTTTCCTAGATTGGTGTGTGGTTGAGATATTCTCTCAACAACGTTATTGTGTCTAGGATTGTCTACCCATCTCGAGGAAATACTACATGTATTTATATGTAACATTATTTGATTAATACTGAGTTTGATCTTCCATAATTTCATTAAAACTACATTCAATGGGAGGATGGTTGGGAAAATATTTATTAAAATATTCCATTTACTAACATCAAGTAAGCACAAAAGAGAAAATATAATAAATAATAAATGCATCAAAGTCTATTATATTGTTTGCCTAAATGCAATTGTCTTGTTGTTGCAAGATGGGACATATGAAATTTTAGTTCTTTATTTTTTTACTTCAATTTAACTATATTTAGGCTAAGCAGAAGGTGCATGCAAGTGGAGGACAAACACAATAACATGAATGTGTATAATTGATTTCTACGGTAATAGAAAAATATACTTTTTTCCAGGACTCTAACATGGCGAATCAAGCTCTCAAGACCCAAAAACCAACAGGCCCTCCATGAGTGTAATCTCATCAATGCTGGAAGCCACCATGGATATGCCCGCCATGCATGAAAAATTCTGAACTAAAAAAATAATTAAAAATAATTATTATTAATTTGTATTAATAATTATAATCTTGTGATGATTTATATTTTTTTTGAAAAAATGAAATATTTCAAATAACTGAGGGTCGGGAAATTGGTAAAATTTAACTTTGATTTGATGCTCAACATTACCTATGCCCTCAAGTATGAGAAATGTTAACATCTTGTAAATCAAAAGTTTGGAACATTAAATCAGATAATGTTATTTTATATCTTTATTGTTTTTAACTTCAAATTTTCTATATTTAAGCTAATCAACATTTACTAGATATATCATGGCAAGTACCATATTTAAACACATTAAACATGAAAATTAGATGTATTTCTAATTATCATATTAGAAAGGATAAAAGATATGTATAACACATGAATTCAAGTGGGGATTTAAAAAATAAAGTGTTCAAACTTCTCTTGGTTAAGAGATACTTTAGAGTTGGATATTCCAATATTGTCGGGTGTAGGAACTGTAGTTCAACAAACTCCTTTCAACACTTAATTTGTCAACCTTAGGTTTCATACACTTTAAGGCATAGCATAGGAAATTCCAAAATATGAACCTTCTCTAATTGTATTCCTACTTATTTGATTACAAATTGCAGACTCGAAAGGAAAGATCACAGAACAATGAATACCAAGAAAAATCAGGTGCTGACTGAAAAGAATGTACTTTGCAGAAAATCAAATAAAGGAAACTCTCAATTCACCATGAACAATCTAAATTGATAAGTAACTATTTGAGATTCTCTTCAATATAGTTGTAAGACAGAAGAATGATCCAATTAATCAGGATGTTTGTCTTCCTCAAGATTTTCCTTCGTGTACCAAGCTATCGTTCCTGTACCACAACCAGGTCCCTGTACTAGAGCGAAGCTTCTATATTGGAAATATATATTGGGCCCTTACTGAAGATCTTGACTTGTATACAAGAGCTTTGAGCCTTTGTACTAGAGCACTTTTTTCCTGTTCTCGGAATGTCAATTCCTTTACTAGAACATAGGTTCCTATGCTAGGAAACCAAAGTTCCTGTACTTGGTTTCCAAATCAATTGCAAGAAATAAAAGCATGTTAAATAAGAAAAAAATTCAAGGTGAAAATAATACTGTAAAGTGAACCTCTATAAGAAAAATTAATTGTTAACTAATCACATGCTTGGAAATGAAAGTTGCTTTCATAGCCAAAGGGAATTTCTATTGAAACAAGAAATCATTTTACTTGGAAACTACTTTGACCCAAACATCATCAAGTTCTTTCTTGAGACGACTCTTCGTTGAGTAAATTAGATATTCATCCTTATGAAAATAATTGTTTTAAGTCAGGGAATCCTTCTGATAAATTCAGTATTAAGTCCAACAACGAGTGCAGGTACAAATCCAAGTAATGCAATAGCGTTTTAGTGAAGGCTTATTGACATTAATCAAATATAAATTTGAACTTGAATCATTGAATATGCTTCATTAAAAAGCCAAACACTATTTGTAGAAGAATAATAGACCTACATAAATAAGAATGACTGGCTGCAATAAGTAAAAGAAACTTTCAACTTGCTGAAACGAAAACACACTGTGTAGGAAGTTATATGTACATTTACTTTGTAAAGAAAAGGGCAACGGGCATTTGCAGGAAAGAATGGAAGGGAATAAAAGTAAATGCAAATATATCACACACACACCTAGATCCAAATCAAAAAACTTGCAAGAAATTAAAGTTCATTAGCTATGAAAGAATCCAAACATGAGTTGCTTCACTTAAACTTGCATGATAATAAATCTAACACACCTTTAACGAAGGGATAATGAGTTGGGTTGGTTGGGACCTAGCCACCCAGCTCGTTTCCCTATAATGAAATAGGAAGTTTCAAGCACTCAAATGGAGCATCACAATGATATCAAGACAAAGAACTTCACAATTGGCATGTTCCTTTATATTAAGTCTCAAAAAGAGCAAATATGCATCGTGGATCCTTGATCCAACCCGTAAATGGTGATACTCATAAATTATAGTTGGTAGTAAAATTTTAACACAACGTCACTCCCTCACATCTACGAAGAAACCTTATTAAATACATGCTTTGGCTCTTGGCTGCAACAAAAATATAACAACATGATATATTAAGCCTTTCGACTGTTCACAAAAGATCTAAACAAGGTTTTTGCAGCCGAATTCCGACCTTCATATGCCTCCTTCTTGTCTAAGCACTGAGCCTAGCAAGAAAATTGATCTCTTAGACAAGAAATCCACGCAGTCTACATAGTTGTCCCATCCATAAGTGGTGAGTCAAACAAAAATTGACAGCTGCCTCGAAAGTGTGGGAACGTTGACCGATACAAGCATGATTCTAGCACCAACCCAATCTCTCACATAGATTAACACTTTGGTTTCATCGAATTACTTAGAAAAGGAATATATTAGTTGCAAAGACATTTTAAAATATAAATCCTACAAATTTAATGATTAGGTACATATATAGCCTTTGAATATGAAAAACATAAGAGGAGTGTAGGAATGTGTGCAATTTGGAAACAATACAAGAATAGATAGGCCTTTAGGGTTAAAACATGGGTTAAGGTGGTGTGTTTGGGATAGGATATAGACCAAAAAGTAGGACAATTCTAGCCACCAACATCCTCCCATCCCTATCCTGTTGTGTGTCCTCACAAAACCTTACCCATACCTCTGCAAAAAAACACATAGAGACCTTCCTTTAGTCCTATATTTGTATGCTAATTCCTATCTTCCTCATCCTTTGCTTCTTATTTCGAGCCTTCTTGACCCGTTTGACCAATTTCCTGAGTTGGCCATAGAATTTGAAAGCTCGGAACTTCCACACTCTTTCTTGTCACTTTCATTCTTGCACTTCCCCTACTAATTCAACATTCTTATTCTGTAGCACTACACCCTATTCGTTCATGGCCTGATTTAAAACATCAAGCCAATAAATGAATTGCCTTAGATCCTTGACCTAACTATTAAAATTGAGATTGGAATCCTCCTTAACGAATTCCTCGGCCGTCAGAATCTTCTCAGCAGTTGACTTGAAGCAAGTGTTGGTGTTGTCAAGACCAATATCATCCTGTATATCAATATCTGGCATTTCGACATCACAGTGTGTCTGATCATCTTATACTTTGTCATCACATTGTATATCATCTCCCTGTTCTTCAGCAATACATTGTGCTTTATCACCTTGACCCTTTGCTGGGCCCTTCTCTGGAATGACATCTAGTGTCTTAGAGGTCTTCCTCTTCTTCATTCTTCCAACTAACATTGATAGAGTAACATCTTCCTCTTCGAGGTACCCTGCACTAAACATTGTGTGAACCGCAACATCTGCAAGGAGCGAGAGATTGTTCTCATTCGGTGCACTAGGCTAGGAATCATCTATATTTATCAGAGAGGTTATTTGAGTATGGCCTTTTGTCAAGGAGGAAAACCTCTTCTTAATAGAACTTCTAGTTATTCTCTTCAAAGGTCGAGGGGTTTTGGTTACAGGTGCTTGTTTCTCTACTTGTACTGGTTCCTTAGGTAGGGTCTTTTTCTTCTTACTAGTTTTTGATTTGAGGGTTTTATCCGTCTGTTCAGATTCTTCCTTCCTACTCTTACCCTTCTTCCTAGGTGACTCCACTATGTTTCCTCGTAATTCATTCAAGAACCCTTCCTAGGTCACATTTTTATTCTCTAATTCCTTCCTAACCAGAATTGATATCAACCCATAATGATATAGATTGAACCCAACCTGACTCTCTTGACTTTTCTAAACATACTATAACATTTTTTCCAAACTTTTAAGAAAGAAGTAAGGAAAATTAATCAACTTACTTGACTCAAAGTGTAGCAACAAGAAGATGTGATATAGGAAGGTTAGAGAATATCGTCCCACACAGGTGAGGAACTTCTGCAGAATGTACAATAGGTGTTTCCATTTCTCAATCATAGCACTTTGTTGCAACTCGATTTTCAAGTCCATTTTCTACTTTTTATTGACTACAAATCTACGCCAAGCCCCTTTTTTGAGCTCTCCTTTCTTGAACTATTGTTTGCCTATGGCTGTCAACCCTGTAGCCTATGACACAGTCTGCTCTTTTACTTCAAATTCTAGAGACCCCACCTTGGCTCTGTGTCTGTCAAAGGTTCGGGCAAATTCTAATGCCACGCCTGAATCAAAATCATCAAACTTAAGTAAGAATGGGAGGAATCCTACTTCCTGCATTATGGACAGATTGTTCTTGTACTCTGTTACTTGTTCTACTTCCTTCAAAGACCATGGTTCAATTCGAACAGGTGTCATTGCTTATTTGAATTCGCTCAACTACTCATAATTTAAGAGAGTTAATTAGTAGGGGATTTAGGACTGAGAAATTCAAAATTTCCAAATGAGCTAGAAATTGTTATATTGATTTTTTTCTTTAACGATCACACTCATGAAAATCTCAGTTCTTGGGAAAGGATGTGATATGACCTGATCTAATCGTACATGTAGTAATAATGATTGGTGGTGGGTGGTGGTAATGGAGTAAGTTACATGAGAGAATGTGAGGTGTTATATATTAGCGGGTCATCATTTAATTATCAACAGGATTTTCAAAAAGGAATGTTGGATTTTGGGAGATTTTTGCACACATCCTTTGATCAACTCATGATTTCATAAAAGGCATAGATGTTAACTTACACAAAGATAGGTTTTCATAATTAAATGTCCATGGACTTAAAAAATATTTCCTAATTAGTAATGATGAATAAATTCTAATCATCTATGAAAGCAAATCATTGCATGACATCATTTTAAAGTAGTGCGGTCAGTTGTTCTTGAGCGTGATTTTTGTACCAAACATAAAAATAAATCCCCTTTTATCCTTGGACTGAACTTTGGCCTCGAGCATACATTCCTTCACCGAATATTATGGTATCATAACATACATTCTTTCACTGAAGGCTACTACTATTCCTGCACTGGGCACATGTTCTTGTGCTCGGGGCATGTGACAGTGTGTGTTCCTGTACCTGAGATGTAATGTTATTGCACTGGAACATACATTCTTGTACCAAGGGACATCAATTTCCTGCACTAATTGGTGTTGCAAAATATCTAAAAAAGGTATCTAAAAAAAATACAATTTTCACGTTGAATCTTGAAAGATTTGTGAAATTTCCAAAGGATGTTTTATTCACTAGTTTCTTGGTAATGATACATGCCTTCCAATCTAATCCATGAATTTTGATTAGATTCTGCAATATAGTCCATGAGGGAAAAAAGAAGTGGGAAAGGAGTGAATTTCATAATGGGAAGAAAGATCAACAGCGAATTCAAGTGTGAAACCACCAAGAGGGTTTATGGAAAAGGGAAAGGGAAAATAAATTCAGGGGAAAAGAGGGAAAAATGAAATTGGATAGGCGCAATTTCTTTAGAGGAAAGGGAAGGTTCATTTCCATAAGACAAAGAAGAAAAAATAAAAGGGAGTTTATGAAAAGGAAATAGAAGAAGGGAAGAATTTCACCTCAAAAATCTTCCTGAATAGTACTGAACCAAAAGTAAATGCAACAAGGATTGAGTGTTGCTTGCAAAAAATTTCTTGTCAGCTGTCCCAAACTTGGATAAGGGCTTGATTCCTACAATTAAAAACATGCTTCTTCTTGGTGACAGTTAGCACATATAAAGATCAAGCAACATTCCCATTTTATTAGAATTTCAATCTCCCTACCAACGTGCTGGTTTTCAGGATGATCCTTCTGTGACCATGTCAGTAAACTAATTTTCACAATCACTAGAAAATATTTTTTTCTTGTTCTATTTTCAGTTTTTGTCATTTTTTTCTTCTTTTTTTTTTTGAAAGAAAGAATCAGATCTCTAATAGGTTGGCATAGCCACCTACCATCTCGAGCTTAGATTTTTGTTGTACGTGCTACATGAAGTCTTCCTTTGTGAGGGGTTGAAAATATACCTTGAGTCTATGCTCGTTCACAAGGAGCACTGAACATTTCCCATCAATAGTTTTTATCTCTGCAACCCCATTCTAAAAAATTATGACTACTTCATAAGGTCCCATCTAGCGTGTATGTAATCTTCCTTTGAAATGTTTAAATCTAGAGTCATAAAGAAGTACCCAATTCCTTGGTTGGAATTGCATCTTCCTCATAGTCGTTTTGTGCAAATTTTTCCATTGTTGTTGTACTAACACATTATGTTGAATAACATCTCTTCAAAATTCATCTAACTCATTTAATTGTAATAGACACTACTGTTGTGCCTCTGAGAGATCTAATCCCAACTGAGCTTTTGTTCAAAAAGTTTCTATCTGGAACTCTATCGACAAAAGAATTCATTTCCCATGTACCAGCTCATATGCTGTATGTCATGTGTTTTTCCACCAAGTAGTTTGATAAGCCCATAAGGATCTAGGTAACTGGCTGGCCCAATCCTTCCTATGCATATTTACAATTTTGGTGAGGATGGATTCGATCACCTTGTTGGGAGACTCCACTTGGCCGTTTGCTTGCGGGTGATATGGAGTGGAATTACTATGTTGAATTTTTTATTGATCCATGACTTCTTGTACCAGATTAGAAATAAACTTCAGCCCATTGTCAGTAACAATCTCTCTAGGAACACCAAATCTAGTAAAAATTTCACTAAAAATAAATTCAACAACAACTTTTTCTGTAGCAAAAGAAACAACTTTAGCCTCTACCCATTTTGTAATAAAATTAGTGCAAACCAATATATGCTTTTTATTCATGGATGTTGGATTTATTTGTCCTACGAATTCGATAATCCATTTTTCAAAGGGCTCAACAATAATTTGAGGACATAAAGGATTTTCATTGGCTTGAACATGTTGATCCATTTGCTGACAATTATCGCATCACTTGACATACTGTTTGGCATCCTTAAACAAAGAAGGCCAAAAGTATCTAGTGCGTAAGATTTTATATGCAGTTCCCTTATCAATGAAGTGACCACCACAAGGTTCATCATGGGTAGATTTCAGTATATAAAACACTTCTTCCTCTCTTACACATATACGAATGATAAGGTCTAGTCCAGTGTAAAAGAGGTCTCCTTGGATCGAAGAATATGTAACACTTTTTAATATGATATTCCGCTTTTCACGAGCCGATAAGTGAGGTGGTGTTTTTCCAATGACTAAATAGTTGGCTATGTTAGAAAACCATGGAGACTTTGTTGACACAGAAAAGAGATGTTCATCAGGGAAACCATCATCAACAAGAATTACTTCACTAGGATTATTTAGTCTAGAAAGATAATCAACTGCAACATTAGATTTTCCTAGTCTATCAACAATAGTAACATTAAATTCTTGCAATAATAGTAACCACCTAGTCACTCTACCGCTCGTAAATGGTTTATTCATTAAATATTTTATCGCAGAATGATCAATATGCACAAAGAATTCATATCCTGTGATGTAGTGTCTGAATTTATTGATAGAAAAATTTACGGCTAAAAACTCTTTCTCGGTCACTGTATAGTTCAATTCGGCAGGTGACAAATTTTTACTGATGAAGTAAATAGCACATGATTGTTTGTTCTCTTCCTTTCCTAAAGCTGTGCTAGTGGCAGTATTTGAGGCATCAGAGGAAATGTGGAATGGAAGGGACCAGTTGGAACCTCTCAAAACTAGTGCCTACACTAATTTTTCCTTTAATGTCTCAAAATAATTTTGGCAACTTGTGGACCATAAAAACTCACTATCCTTAATTAACAATCAGAAAAGTGGGGTAGCTATCCTAGGAAAGTTCTCAATGAACCTCCTGTAACAGTGTGCATGTCCCAGGAACCCTCTTACTTCCCTTTGTGTTTTGGGTGCAGGAAGACACAATATAACTTCTATTTTGGCTGGGTCTACCTAGATACCTTTGTCAGAAACCAAATATCTAAGTACTATTCCTGCTTTGCACATTAATCTACAATTTTTATCACTTAAAGCAAGGTAAGCCTCTTGGAAACGTAGAAACACTTTTTCTAAATTTTTGAGGGCTTCTTGGAATGAGTTACCAAACACTAAAAAATCATCCATATACATCTCATCACACTCAAGATTAGCAAAAATAGCCAGCACAGTCCTTTGAAAGGTGGCTGGGGCATTACATAGTCCAAAGGGAAGCACCCAGTAAGCAAATGTACCCCATGGACATGTAAATCTAGTCTTATCTTGGTCTGCGGGTGTGATCTGAATTTGGTTGTACCCACTGAAGCCATCTAAAAATGAAAATTACTTTTTACTAGGAAGGGTATCTAGCACTTGATCAATGAAAGGAAGGGGAAAGTAATCCTTGAGAGTGGCTTTATTAAGTTCTCGATAATCAATGAAAATATCCCAGCCTTTTTTGGGTCACTCCTCTCCATAACTAGCTTTTCTGGATAGGGAGGCTAGTTTAAAGAAGATGGTAAGTTTGATGGTGCAAGAATGGGATGAACGGTGACACTGTTTCGAATGACCAGTAGTTTCCTCCTTGTTTTTCTCCTCAATGATCACCATGGGTTGTTTTTGTTTTTTTGGTTTGACTACCCTTCCCCATCTCAATTGAAGCTCATGTATCCCAACCGACAAGGTTTAGTAAATATGAGAAGGGGGGATTTAACAAAATGGATTGATTGCACTACCTTATTATTAGGATTTGGTACCAGTTGAGAAGGTAGTTGGGGTGGTCTGAAAGGTGGTGGAATAGGTAATGATATCATTGGTTGACTTTGTTGAGGTAGGGGAGGAAGGAATGGTTGTGACATATGGTGAGGCGCATATGTAGGAGGATATGAAAACATCTGTGTAGGATAGGGATGATGTTAATGGTTTACCCTCTCCATCCTTGTTGCCAGGATTGAGGGGGTTTCCCATACTGATAATGGTTCCCATGCTGCCAAGGTTGAGATTGATGAGTTTTATAATAGGAATATGGATGTGCATTATGACCAAAAATATGTGGTGAAGATTCAGAGCCATACCTGCACCTACCTGAGGCAAATTTCTCCATGCTCCCATAGTATGTAATGGTTTAGGTTCAGAATGGGGAATTTCTCAGTAGCATTGTTTTCTGCACAAATCACACATTTTTAATCAGTAGGACATTGTCTTAAATGACGCTTTTTCTATAGGACAAAAAATAGACAAAGACTCTTGTTCATCTACCAATTTTTGTTGAAGTTTTAAAGAGTTTATTTGCTTGCTAACAGTATTCATTATTTAAATTTTCATGTTGTCCATTTTATTCTCCAAACAAATAATCATAGCATCTGTAGTTTCAAGTTTACCATTACTACTTTGATTTCCTCTACTCGATCTAGATTGATTCCTTGAAAATTTCCTACACAAGTCAGAAATTTGATCAAAAGTTTTCTGAGCAATATCTCCTTGTCTTATTAAATTAAAGTTATGCCTAGAATCTTCAGTAAGTCCATGTAAGAACAAGGTCTTGATAGTACTTATGTCAAATTTATGTTTTGACTTCTGGAGGATGTATAAAAATATCTCTAATTAATCCTCCAAGGTCTCATCATCACCTTGCACAATGGTAAATATATCAACCTGGATTTCTCTAGTTTTGTAATATTCCTGGTATTTAGTTAAAAGCACTCTCTTCATTTGGTCCCAAGAGTTTATAGTTTTCCCTCCGAGTCCCATGTGTTATAGACATTTTTGGGCACTGCAACCCCAATCATACATGTCCATAAACCAAGGGCTCCTAAGTCCGTAAAAGTGTTGCTTCACACCCTAAAAGAACAAGGTCAGCTGATTACATCATCTCCCAGAAGTTCTCCACAGAAAACTGCTCAGAACTGGTCAAAACTGGACCATACAAACTGCCCAGTGCAGAGGGAATGATGCATCTCACCTGCTTAGTGTAAATGATGTGATGCATACTAAAATGCCCTTCTGTATGGTGTGATGGGCGAGAGTAGACAAATGGCAGAGACACTTTGCAAGGTGAATCATCATGGAATCTTCCAGAAACTTCTCCTGTGACACTTGCCTCTCTGAATTCATTCAGGGATGAGTAAGAGATCATAAATCTCCAAGTGGAATCAAGAAATCTCAGAGAGAGGAAACTAATCAAAATCCCAGAAGCTGACTCACCCCCATGCAATCATCTATATATGGATCCCTCATCACAAAGATCCAGAGGCTGGAATCTTGTATCTTGTAAGGAAGTACTATTGATTTCTTGGTGCAATATCATAGTGTTGGGTGATCTAAGCTTTTCATGAGGTGAAGAAGGGCTCTCAAGTTAAGAGGATGACGCTGGGTCAAAACAATGGGTTGTAATCCTCTTTGCTCTTCTTGATATTAATAAAGCTATTCAAGTTTTCCTCTACATTCTTGTATGTTTGATGATATTTGCATTTTTGTGGTCAATACATATTTGGTCCTATATTGTTTATGATTGTAGATCTCTTTTCTTTGATAGTATTATGTTGCTTTGATGGCACAGGTGCTCTTTGAAGCTGGGTAGACGAAGAAGGAGTGGAAAAGATCTATCAGAAGGGAGAGGAACCAAGCAAGGAACCAAGCGCAAGATAGAGGTTGGTGTCCTTTGTTCCCCTCTTATCTACTTCTCATAAAGGAAAGCGAAAGTAGTTTTAGTTTGTTTAATTCTAAGATAGATACCAGTCTTAGTGGGACTAGCAGCTTCGAGTGGACACTAGATTTCCTGATAACATCATGAACCAGCGTAAGGCCGAGTTCTTGAGAGTTGCAAGGAATAACTTTAATTTATGGGAATCTGAAGAGTAATCATAACTTGTACATAAGATATCAAACTCAAAAAGAAAATAATCAAGATCTTCATGCACCTTACCATAGAAATTAGGGAGAGCCTATGGTGGGATATTCTTCTTTTGAGTAATTTTTTTGGAATCCACTATTGGAAATACAAAGCTGGAATGTTTCTCAAGTACTTGATTCTCGCCAGTCCCCTCAGCATGATCCTTGTGCTCTACCATTTTTGTTCCCCTGATCAAACCACTCCTGTTAAAGTGAGAAGGTTGTCTATGGCTCAAATTGGTCTTTGGAGAACCACTATTTTCCTTTTTCCCCTCCTTGGGTTATGTCACACATGAACTATTATTTCCAAAATCCAAGTGGACAGTTCATGTGTGATGAGTTTGTGTTTGTTTGGAACTTGTGTTTGCAAAAGAAGGTCTAATATGAGAAAAAGTTTTAGATTTGTCAGTTTCCCTCATCCCTTATTGGTCTTCAGACCCTTACCCCTTTTAGGAATTCATCTTAAAATAAAATCCAAAAAAGATGACAAAACTTTTAAATTTACAAAAAAAAGAATCTTAAATCAAATGCTGCAAATGAAAAAATAAATCAACACTATGAAATCCTTCAAAAATAGAAGCACACTGCAGAAAAAAATAAAAGTAGAATTACCCCTACTGCAAAGGAAAGAAAACAAGAAATTTATTACCAATCTTTAGAAACGCCTCCCTGACAATGACACCAAAACATTGGGTGCAGGAATTGTAGTTCAAAAAACTCCTTTCAACACTTAATTTGTCAACCAGGGGTGTCATACACTTTGAGGCGTAGCATAGGAAATGCTAAGAAATGATATGAACCTTATCTAATTTTATTCCTACCTCTTTGATTACAAATTTCAAACTCGAAAGGAAAGATCACACGACAATGAATACCAAGGAAACTCTGGTGATGAATGAAAAGAATGTACTTTGCAGAAACTTAAATAAAGGAAACTCTCAATTCATCATGAACAATCTGAATTGATAAAATAACTATTTGAGATTCTCTTTAGTATAGTTGTAAGGCAGAAGAATGATTCAACAAATCAGGATGTCTGTCTTCCTGAAGGTTTTCCTTCCTGTACCAAGTTGTTGTTCCTATACTGCAACAAGGTTCTTGTATTAAAACATTGTTCCTGTACTAGAGCAAAGCTTCTATACTGGAAGTATATATGTTGGGCCCTTACCGAAGATCTTGACCTGCATACAAGAGCTCTGAGTTTGTAGCAGAGAACTCTGTTCCTATACTCGGAATGTCAATTCCTGTACTAGAACATAGGTTCCTCTAATAGGAAATCAAAGTTCCTGTACTTGGTTTCTAAATCAGTTGCAAGAAATAAAGGTGTTTTAACTAAGAAAATAAATGAAAGGTGAAAATAGAACTATCAAGTGAACCTCTATAAGAAAAATGAATCGTTAACTAATTAGATGCTTGGAAATGAAAGGTGCTTTCATTACTAAAGGGAATTTCTATTGAAATAACAAACCATTTTACTTGGAAACTAGTTTGACCCAAACATCAACAAGCTCTTTCCTGAGATGAATTTTCGTTGAGTAAATTGATCTACATCATTATGAAAATAATTATTTTAACTCAGGGAATCCTTCGGATAAATTCAGTATTAAGTCCAACAATGAGTGCAGGTACTAATCCAAGTAATGCAACAGTGCTTTAGCGAAAGCTTATTGACATTAATCAAATCTAAATTTGAACTTGAATATTGGAATATGCTTCACTAAAAAGAAAAACGCTATTTGCAGAAGAATAATAGACCTACAAAACTAAGAATGACTAGCTGCAATAAGTAAAAGAAGCTTTCAACTTACTGAAATGAAAACACACTGGTGTAGGAAGTTAGATGCACATTTACTTTGTAAAGAAAAGGGCAACATGCATTTGTAGGAAAGAATGGAAGGGAATAAAAGTAAATGCAAATATACCACACACACACCTGGATCCAAATCACAAAACTTGTAAGTAATTAAAGTTCATCAGCTATGAAATAATCCAAACATGATTTGCTTCACTTAACCTTGCATGAAAATAAATCTAACACACCTTTAACGAAGGGAGAACGAGTTGGGTTGGCTGGGCCCTAGCCAACCAACTCGTTTCCCTTTAATGCAATAGGAAACTTGAAGTGCCCAAATGGAGCATAACAATGATATCGGGACAAATAACTTCACAACTAGCATGTTCCTTTGTATTATGTTTGAAAAAGAGAAAATAGACATTGTGAATCCCCGATCCAACCCAGAAATGGAGATACTGAGAAATTATATTTCGTTGTAAAATTTTAACACATCATCACTACCTAACATCTAGGAAGAAACCTTATTAAATACATGATTCAACTCTTCGCTGCAACAAAAAGATAACAACATGATATATTAAGCCTTTCAGCTGTTCGCAAAAGGTCTAAACAAGGGGTTTTCAGCTGAAGTCGAGCCTTCATATCCCACCTTCCTCTCTAAGCGTTGATCCCAGCAAGGAAACTAATCTATTAGACAAGAATTATGCATGGTCTACTGAGCTGTCCCATCCATAAGCGGTGAGTCAAACAAAAATTGACAGCTTCCTCAAAAGTCATAGGAACACTGACTGGTACAAGCACGATTCTTGCACCAATCCAATCTCTCACATAGATTAAAACTTTGGTTTCATCGAATTACATAATAATGGAATATTTTAGTTGCAAAGACATTTTAAAATATAAAACCTGTAAATTTAATGATTAAGTACATATTGTTGGTACCAATTTATGACTGATTATTTATGTAAAAACCCTCTTTTATTCATCATTTTCCTTTATTTAACCTTTAAATTTCCTCTATATTCCCTAGAAACTAATTGATATAATGTTATTTCCATTATTTTTATCTTGGAATTAATCTTAGGAATTTTTTGTGTTGAAATTGGAAATTTCTAGAAAATTACAAGTTGTTGTAACTTCCTGTAATGGCTCCATGGTTTGACATGTTGTAGGATAGATTGGAAAATTTGGGGACCTGGGTTTGATCCTAAATGTATAAGAATGGTGGAATACCTATCCATTCTCGGATCTGAAGATTATAGGTGCTCGACCAACAATGGTCAAACCCAGCCATTTTAGCAGAAATTCCAGATTTTGTGAACAAACTTTGCTATTTTTTGGATTTTGCTCATATTGAGGATCTAAACTAATTCGACCTCCTTTCATGTAATTTTTAGGATTTCATTAGGATTATGAGGAGTACGAATAGCTTCCTCTTGTTCTGAAGATTTAAGATAAATAACTCAAAAGGAGAATTATGTAGTTTAGTAGTTGTTGATACATGAAAAACATGGGAACACAGTTTATGTATTTTTGATTTCTAGACTTGAATACAGAGATAAAGTGTTGGAGTCCAGATTTATGTTTCAGATCCATTAGGTGTCCTCATTTGAATTAGTCTAAGGTTTGCTTGCAAAGTGTTGAGGCCCCCCATTACAGAGCTGGTACACTTTTCCTTGATTTTTTTTTTACAATTGCATAGATAGATCTAATACTTAGAATTGTCATTCAATTCATATGCCGCAAGTTTATAAAATTGGAAATTTTTAATTGAAGAGATCCACATCTGTTTTGAAAGAGTTTTTTAAGACAACCTCAATTGATATCATCTTGAAATTGACAATTGTGCTTGCTATTTCATGGTTTTTATCTCGTAGCTTGATCTATAGTTTACTGTTCATTGGTTGTGATTTCTAGTTGTAGAGCTCAATTGGTGGTTTGTTGATTGAACCTTGTAAGAGGTTCCATTATTTTTGATCTCCAAAGCTACATATTTCATTCACCATTTTGTGTGATAATTAATTAGGACTCTGTTTTCCATATAGATAATTAGATTTGTTTCATTTAAGTAAATGCTTAAGTGTTAAAAAGACAAATAGAAACCTATTGTAAAAGAGCATTGTTGATTTTTCCACATTAAGCTATCATTTAGAAACTAAATCCTTCTAGATCTATATATATATTAGATAACACCTCTAAGTGTACCTACATGGGTTGACAGAGAAATTGAAGCCTGATTTACATCAGTAAACAAGGCCCAACATTTTGGCGTTGTTGCTGGGGAGGTGCAAACTAGGAAGATTTAAAAAAAAAAATGTTAAATAAAAAAAACAACAAAAACACATATTTAGTTTTAATTCCTTAAGCCATGATTATTTATGTCTAGATCTAGGGATGAAAAAGGAAGATTCATAAAACCCCCCACCAAACAACTAATCCTCCATTGGGAGAAGCAGCTTTAGAGAGGATTGAATACACAACAACAACTGGAAACGTTACTGTGGAAAAACTTGAGGAAAAACAAAGATCAGGCCAGAGACTTACTCTCGTTGAAAGACAAATCCTACTAGCTCATGAGGGAAAGAAAAGGTATATACCTGAGACTTCTACAGTAGGGAAACAAAAAGAGAGTAGTACAAGAATCCAACAACCTATCCTTGAACAGATTGTTCCTCAAGAATTAAAACATGAAGAAGAGATAGAAACCTTAGACAAGTCACATATCACAATGGCTAAAGATGGAGGATCGAGAGGACCTACTACAGAACAACTCAGGGAGTATGAGAGACAAGTGGAAGAAAGGAGAAGACAAAGAGAGCTTGAAGAAAAAAAAGGAAATGGTACTCTGTTTGGAGGGAATCAAAATCCACCAAAAGAAAAGGAATCAACATTTAAATTTCCAATTCAGGATAGAGGAGAATACATGGATGAGGAAATTAAAATGAAAAATACCCCACCTTCTGTATTACCAAACTTTTATGGTATGGCATTTGAAGACCCTGATTCATTTTTATTTGAATTTGATATAGTATGCTGAACCTATGGATATACCGATGATGCACACTGAATTCGACTTTTTCCTGCCACATTAAAAACAACAACACTTAGGTGGTTCATGGGATTAGGTGAACACACAGTCACTGATTGGGATAACATGAGAAAAATCTTTTGGAAAAGGTATCCACCTTACTGTCAATCAAAAGACTCTAAATATGACATATTTAGAATGAATAAAAAATAATATGAGACCTTAGAAGAATACTTGGAAATATTTTCATACAATCTGCAAAAATTAAAACATAGAACCATGTTTGGTGATCTCATTTGAACAATATTTCTTAAGGGCATCTGGGACAAATATCTAGATGAACTCAATCTCATGGGTAAAGGGGAAATTTCTAATTTACCTTTAGAAGAGATTGTTGACTTTTGTCAAAAGTATTCCAGAAGTAGAGCAAGAAATGGAAGAAGAACTACAACATCTAGAATCACTAAATCTACCACAGGAAATATTACCAGAGCTGAACTAGGAAATCTATTTAAAGATTTTAAAAAAGACATCTTAAGAACTTTATGGAATCAATAGACACTCTAAAAGCAAACAAAAGAAAAGATGAACAAGAACAAGTGTTTTCTATATTTTGTCCTAAATGCCGAAAAACACATGCTTTGAAAGATTGTCCATTAGATAATGTTCAGATTTGTGGGTATTAGCAATATTTGTTGATTTGGTTCATGAATGTGTTGAGGTATATATGGATGATTTTTCAGTATATGGTGATTCCTTTGACCATTCTTTGCAAAATCTTGAGAAAGTTTTAAAACGATGTATAGAAACCAACTTGTCTTTAAGCAATGAAAAATGTTATATGATGTTGAATGAGGGAATAGACTTAGTTCTTCCAAGGGAATCAAGGTAGATCAAACCAAAATTCAAATTATTGTCAAATTTCCAATTCCAACAAATCAAAAAGATGTAAGAAGCTTTCTTGGTTATGCAAGCTATTATAGGATATTTATTGAAAACTTTAGAAAGATAGCCTTGCCTTTGTTTAAGCTTCTTGCAAAAGATGTATCTTTCAATTGGAATGGTGCTTATCAAAATTCTTTTGAGAAACTTAGAGAGAAATTGTCAACAACTCCAGTTGTGAGGGGACCCAATTGGAATTCACCTTTTAACATCTCAACTGATGCATCCGATACAACAATATGGGCTTCATTAGGGAAGAAATAAGATGGTTTAACTTATGCAATTTACTTCATTAGTTAAAATTTGACTCATGTTGAACTCAACTACACAATAATTGAGAAGGAAATGCTTGCAATCATACATGCTGTGAACAAAATTCGTCACTACATAACTCGTTATGGAGTTTTTGTTCACACTGACCACTCTGCCATTAGATACTTAATGAACAAACCTATAACTAATGGAAGGATCACAAGATGGTTACTATTACTGTAGGAATTTAATCTCACAGTGTTGGACAAACCAAGGAAAGAGAACCAGGTAACAGATTACTTTTCTAGACTACAAAGTATAAGTGAAGTTGTTCCAATTAAAGATTCATTTCCCAATGAACATTTATTTGAAATTTCAATATTAACACCATGGTATGCTAATTTAGCTAATTACTTGTCCACAGGGAAGATATCTTCATCATTCAGCTCAAAGGAGAAGAAAAGACTGATTAAGTAAAGTGCAAGATATTCATGGGTTAACATAGAATTGTTTTATACTGGTCATGATTTAATTATTAGAGGATGTATCAGAGAGGATGAAATTATTGACATACTAAAATCTTATCATGATGAACCTTCTAGTGGCCATTTTACAGCCAAGAGGAGAACACAAAGTCCTTAGCCTTGGCTACTATTGGCCATCAATTTTCAAATATTCAAAGAAGTATGTGAGAAGTT
The DNA here is from genome assembly GCA_000404065.3 of Pinus taeda. NCBI lineage: Eukaryota > Viridiplantae > Streptophyta > Pinopsida > Pinales > Pinaceae > Pinus > Pinus taeda. Next base: position 48,925 of record APFE031097802.1, read on the forward strand.
GTGACAACTACCAATGCATGGGTAGACCAACTACCTGATATGAGATGCCACTACAGCTATAGGTACATCTAGAGCCATTTGAAAAATGGGCTATGGACTTTGTTGGAACCATTAATCCACCTTCCAAAGGGAAAAAGTATAGCTTGGTATGTACAGATTATGTGACTAAATGGGCAGAAGAAAAGGCACTTGTAAGGGCAACTGAGCAAACAGTAGTTAATTTCCTTTTTGAAGAAATATTTGTTAGACATGGAGTGCCTAGAGAGATAGTAATATACTAGGGGACTCAGTTCACTTCTAGATTGGTTCAAGACATCATTGACAAGTACAAAATCAGACACAGAAGGAGTACACCCTATCATCCATAGGATAATGGCCAAGTGGAATCTACAAACAAGACACTGGAAAGGATCATGACTAAAATAGTGGCAACAAACAGAAAAGATTGGGCAGATAAACTCAATGAGGCACTCTGGGCATATAGAATCACTTGGAAAAACACAACAGGGTTTACACCTTATCAACTGGTGTATGGCAAAGAAGTCATGCTGCCAATATAATTTCAAATACATACTTACAAATTGGCAGCAGACTTAGGCATTGAACTCTCTGAAGCACAACATGAAACAATTATCCAATTGAATCAGTTGGATGAGATGAGACAACAAGCAGTATAAATGAAAACACTGATCCAGCAATAAAGACGATAGTGGCATGATAAACTAATCAAGAAGAAAGAGTTTAAAGTTGGTGACTGGGCTCTATTATTTGACTCCAAATTTAAAGATTATAAAGAAAAATTTACAACGGACTGGATGGGCCCATATGAAATACTTGAAGTTTTCCAAAATGGATCAGTCAAAGTTGGAACCATTGACCAAGAAGGCCGAACATTTACAGTAAATGGACACAAGCTGAAGATCTACCACAAGCTTGTCAGCAAAGAAGATTTCATGAAAATAGTGACACAACAAAAAGAGGTTCAGAGAGTACAACACTCTACTGTGATATCTATGCCTTAGTCATTTTTCTACATTAAAGTAAAAAACAAAGTAATAAAAATAATAAAAAACAATAATAGTTTAGATGTGAAAACCAAACTTTGGCACACTCTAAACTCGAATTCTTACAGGGAAACCAAGGAATTGGCCAGTAAGAATTCATTCTACTTCATTTCTACTTCCAAATAAAAGCCTTTGACTATTTGAATTTCAAATTGATGACTTGAGGACAAGTCATATGATTAGTAGGGGAGGAGAAAGTTTGAACTTTTTCATGCTTTCTCATCTCCTTATTTTCAGAATTTCATTACAGCAGAGGAAGGAATTTGTTTTATTTTCATTCTTCAATGGACTTTTCAACAAAGGTTGGTGTTCATTATTTCTCAAGAAGGATTTGTTCAATCTGAATTTAGAACACAGCAACAGAGGGACCTGTGTTTGATAATCTTTTAGAAGGGACCTGTTGCTTGATAATCTTTCAGAAGGGACCTGTTGCTTGATAATCTTCCAGAAGGGACCTGTTAAGAAGAAGAAGACTACATCATCAGATTATGTCATGTCCTATACACATCAAATAAGTCAAGCATGGTTAAATTTCAACAAGGAAACATGTGAAGGTTAGAAATTTTCATTTTAATACTTGAATT